>JAWWLR010000158.1:576321-587531 GCA_035041075.1 Acraspis erinacei | reverse complement strand
CAAACATTTAATTAAACTCAATAAACTTAAATAATATTTAATGAAACTCCTTTAGAATATTGAATCAATTTATGTAATATTGATCAAATTTAAATAGAAAAAGGTATATTATTTAATAAATTTAAATAATACTTCATTATATTTACACTTTTGTACTGTATTAAATCCAATAGCGAAAAGTGTGATTAAAATGTGTCATTGACATTACTTACCAATTGTTTTTACTAAATTAGTAACTTAAAGGTCTCTAATATTCTTCAATCGATTCCTAAATGTACCGAATCTTGAATAATTTAAAACTATATAATAATACAATATAAGAAATATAAAATAAAATATTTAAAACTATGAGAATCGATTGGGTTCAATTGCCCAAAATATAATTAATTCTGGTTTCTCAAGTTTTTTGATACAGCAATTGTTGGAAACCAATACACATTGATTCAATATAATTGGTGGGAAAATATATAAAATTTCATTTATAATTCAAAAATATTTAAAGCTATATTATAGAAATAGATTGGTTTAAATTGCCTAAAATGCAATTGATAGTCAATCCGTCAATTATTTTCTTGAATACGAGTAAAGTTATTAAAAATGAATAGAATTTGTTTGGCTTTATTTATAAAAAAATTTATTGAATTTCATTCATTTTTATTTATTATTAAAGTATAATTAAATTTTATTCAAAATTATTCATGCAAAGATGATTAAGATATGAATAATTATAGAGCTATCCAATATTTATTGAAAATATTTAAAAACAATATGACTTTAATTATTTTCAATAAATTTTAATAATGCATTTACAGCAGCGTTTGTTTAAATAAAGAATCCCGAAAATTCGATTTTAGGGTTAAATAAGTTGAACAAATAAAATCCTTAAGCCACGAAAATAGTGTGCATATGTGACGTGCGCCGAAGAAAGGGGGTTTACTCTAAAAAAATAGAAATCGAGGTTTTTACACATTTCGATAGTTTCAGAGTTGCTCTTTTTAATAAAATCGTCGAAACAAAATTCCGAGCGTTATTATTGGTAATAATTGAGTTGTTAGGTACCCGATATATCAGACTTTCGCTCGAGAGCTCGAGATCCCATGAAACACTTCCCACCACGTACCACTACGTATCCGCATCTCATGTATACCCCGTCCGTGAGCCACGTCTACGACATATCTCTTTCCGTGGGAATGCAGTGGAAAGTGGAGAGGGAAGATTTCCTGAGTCTTCCCCCTCGCCTAAAAGTCGCGTCTGTCGGTTCGATTTCGATCGTTCGCCCTGAAAAATCTCACTTTTCAGAGTAAGCCCCCTTTCGTCGGCGCACGTCACATATGTATATTGGGATTACTCAAAATTTTTTCATCATTCATTAATAAATACAAAATTAATTAATATTTGCGATAGATATTCTTTAAGGCATTGGTAGTAGTGATGCCGTCGAGCGATATGTCCCGATATCGATACGATCTTCACTCGATCCCAGCCTCCGGTATCGGGCTTGGATTGTGTCGGTTTTAGCTCGACCCGATTTGGATTGGGAAGTCGATATATGAGCTCGGGATCGAGTCAAGTTTTCGATAATCCTTCGGTAGATGTGCTCCTCTCACTTGAACTGAGCGGAGAGGGAAATTTGACAATGATTTGACGTCACTCAGACCCCCTGACTCCTCCGCTGACTGGTTAAACCGGTTATGACTAGCGTGAAAATGCTGAAATTTATTTTCCCCATAGTGGAAGATTTGTACTTTGGCTTAGTAGTAAATAATTTTAAAAATCGAAAAGCGATTATGCCGAGTATAGAAACTATTTCTAACCTTGATTCAATTTATAAATGTTTTTTAATGAAAAAGAATCTATTTTTTAATATGTGGCAATATTGGACTGTTTATTTAAAAGGAGCAAATATGAATCAGATATGGAAAACTGAACAACTTCCAGTTGAATTGTTATAAGTAGAATGCATTCCATTGATTCTTCAAGATGAATTTTCAACCACAAATAATAAATTTTTTATCCAAACGACTAAGCTTGAACAAAGTTGTGAAATTTTCGACTGATTATATGAATTTCTTAAAGTTTAGTTAAATTTTCCTTCTAACAGTTTCATTTACAAACCAAATTTGTACGATAAATTCTCATTAAAAACTTCACTAGTTGAATTTTCCATAAAAAATTGATTGGTTGCATTTTTAATTAAGACAATAAATTTTTTAACGAAAAAAAGAGTTTTTAACAAAATAGTTCAATCGCTCAATCAATCAATTGAAATGTTAACCAAGTAGTACAACTTTTAATGAGGTACTTTCATTTTCTGCATAAGAACTTAAGAAGACTCATTTTCCACCAAATACATGAATCATCCGAAAAAAGGTAAATTTTCAAATCAAGAAGATAAATTTCCTATCAGAAATGAAACAGTTACATTTTCCATTAAGAAATTAATTTTCGACTTGAAGAAAAAGGAACTTCCAACAAAAATTTTGAAATTTCAAATAAATAAAATACTTTCCAAATAAGAATATGAACCTTGAACTGCAATCATTACACTTTTTATTATAAAATAAAGTTTCAACTAAGAGGAACGTTTTTGTTGTTGTTGAAGTAATAGTTAAATTTGTAAAGAGTACAATACTATGTTGTTAGAAACGTTACTGTTTAACCAAAAACACAATTCATGAAGAGAAAAGATTCAATTTTCAAATAGAAAAATAAATTTTCAATCAATTATGTAATTTTAAACTAAAATAGATCAATTTTCAAGTAGAAACCTGCAGTTAACTTTTCATTAAGAAACTGTAATTATCAAAAAATAAAGCGTGTTTTCAAGCATATAGTGAAATTTTCCACCAAAGAATCAATTTTCAAAGCAAAGTAGTTGAACTTTGAACTGAAGAGACTAATTTTTGGCTACAAAGATGACTCTTGAACGTGAATACTGAAATGTTCATTTAGAAAAGAAATAACCACCTAATATAAACGGGTTTTCAACCAAATCGTTACATTTTTTATCCATATTAATATTATTTATAAGAATTATTCTTGAGAAAATAATGAATTGATTTTTTTTTCTTCTTATAAACACTTAGAATTTTAATTTTTTTACGTACTTTCATATAAGGTAAAGAAATAGTGAGGAATTAAAAAATGTATCCACACAATTAATTGTCAATATAGTTTAAAAAATAATAAAAGAAATCACGATTTATTTATGCCTATAAATATCTGCAATGTACATTTATTTATACAATTTGTTTATCAAATAAACAATTAGTGATCACTGGTAAAATTTTTCTTTGTAACATCATTGGACATATCATTTTAACATGATCAGAGAAAAACGATTTCTTTTCGTTTGCAAACGCCTCATATGTAAATGTGGTTATGTAATTACTTCATAAAATAAAGAAATATTGATTTATAGCGAAATTGTCTCAGAAAATGTAATTGTTAACAACATTTCAGCAAGGTGTCGTGGAAAAACGATAAAAAAAATATTAACGAATAGCAACATTTTTTGATTAAATATCATGCGAAATATAATTTTAGCAAGTCCAGAATAATTTTCATAGAAAATATAATAAGTAGTATCATTACAGAAAGTGTAGAAGAAAAAAGGATATTTTCTGCCTATTAATTTCTGCGATTTACTTTTATTTATAGAATTTTTTTATATAAGTGATGATATTTTTCGAAAGAATTATGAATTATGTAAAACTTTAAACTCTTTCAAAAACTTATGAACCTCACTAAAAAGTTCATTTTTCTCCACAAAATCCTTAAAATGGCCAGAAAAATTAAGTGAATTACGAAAATATTAACATGTTTGTAAAAATCTTTATTTATCAATTCTCTTAAAAAAAAACGAAAAAAATTGAGCAATTTGGTTCCATCTTCAAAAAATTTGCTGAATAAAATACGACATTTTTATTCACAAATTATCTTAGAAGACGAGAAAAATTAAGTAAATTCTGACCCTTTACAAATTTTGCAAAGGCCAATAAAAGTACATTTTTCTTAAAACATTCTTTTATAAATTAACTTAATCATGTCGATCTTCCAAACTTTTGCAGAACTCAATAATGGTATATTATGCACGTAGTACGCACGTAATACAGTCATGAATTCAGCCCATATTATATTTAGTATAAAAGAAGCATGATTTACGGTAATTTAAAGGATAATTTATGGTAACTTATCATAAATTGCCCAAATTCAATTTAAAAATGTCTACATTTCCAGAAATTGATGAAAATGTTCTGTCATTCATAGATATTTTACAGAAATAGATCATTAAAATGGTTTTTTTTCAGCTACATGAAAATTTCGTGACATTTAAAATTACATTAATAAATAATAAAAATTATTTATTGTTAGTTTTACATTGGCATATTCAAAGATTAGCGCAACAAAAATATTTTGCAGACCAAAAACCCAAAGTTTTATATTTACTTATTTAATTTGGTTATAGAATCAAAAATCGTTGTATTTTTCACAAACATAATGGCACTTAGCTTCTTTTCAAGAATATCTACGTCAATTCTAATGACGCAGGGAAATCCTAAACTGAAGAACCATAAATTTCAAAGTATTCAAAAATAATGGTTTATAAAAATTAAAATGGTTAATTTTGTATAGAAAATGTTACTGACCATAATTTTAACAATAATGTAAAGTATTTCCAGATGAGAAAAAATGTTGTTCAACATGCATTAGAACATTTTTAAATACAGGGATAGGCAACATTTTGTACACGTCTTTTTTAATGACTGATTAAGTTTTCCTTATTTTAAATGTACCAGAAACAACATTTCATTTTCAAACGGTTGATTGCTTAGGAATTATGTATAAAAAGAGCCCAGGTTGAAGTAAATTTGTCTAGTTTTTAGGTAGATATTGCAAAAATAGTGTAAACTTCAATGATTTTTTTAAGTTTTCAGTAACTTCGGAAATAATGAATATTTTTCAATGTTCTTGGGCTTATTTCGAAGTCATTTTTTTCACCGTATCATAGCAGCTTATGAGTATAAATAGTAAAAACGCTTATTTCGAATGGCAAGAACTTGAGTGTGTACAAAAAAAGTTGGGAAAATTTGAAAACATTTTATATGTAGACAAATCAGAATAAAAATGAAATAAGTATATGTTTGAGGACATTCCATAGAAAGATCATGAATATATGTTTTATATATTTTACATATTTTTGCTACCAAAAAGAATATTGCTATTTTGCCAACTTTCTTGTTACAACTTCAAGTTCTTCCAATTCGAAAAGCGCATTTTAAAGATTTATTCTCATAAGCTGTTGTGACACGGTGAAAAAACAGCTTTTTCTTCAAAAATACACTTAAACTTATAAATAAATGAGAAAAATAACTTTAACAGTACGCACACAGTTTTAAAAATGAGAACATTTGTTAGAAAAAATACCAAAATAAGGTTTGTACTACAACTTAAATATGGGGAAAATGCTGTTTGTCCAACCACTAGTACATTTAACCTACTTGCATTTTTTATCAGATACTTCAATTAATTAATTAGTTAAGGTCAAAAGGGTGCTCTATAGGCGTACTGCCCATATGAAGATTTTTGAAACCTGAATAATGAAAAAATTATTATCTAGTGATGAAAAAACTGTTTTATTCACTAACAGTATTTGGCGAACTTTAGTGATCTCACAACATTCGATTGGGAATAAAGTAATGATAAAATTTGTTGCTGGAAATTTTTTAAGGGGATAGAGTTTTATTCAGATAACTTCGAGTGTTTCAAAATACATGTGTTGTCATGGTAAAAAAGAAAGTTTCACCGATATTTGATTAAAGTTTATCCTGTAAAGTTATTTTTTGTTGCAGCGAATCTTTCATCGGAAATTGATGTAAGGTTTATCTTCTGTTTTTTCTGTGCTAGTAGGGTTGGGAAAAGTATTATTAATGTTTATTTATTGAAGAAATTAACAGTTGGTCCAGAAAAGGGTTTCTTGTTTTGTTTTTTATTGGTCTTTGTGGACCGGGAAATTACTTTTTTAAATCTTTTATTATCAAAATATTATTAAGTTGAATCAGGAATGACATGATATATATTTATTTATAAATAAATTAACTGTTTGAGTCGGAAAAGGGCTTATTTTTTGTTTAATTATCAAAAAATTATCTAGTTGGTTCGGGAAAGTACTTATTTTGTCTTTAATTATCTACATATTTAAAAGGGAAAACGGCTTATTTTGTGTTTATTTATCAAAAAAATTATCTAGTTGAATCGAAAAAAGCTTATTTTGTTGTTAATTATCAAGAAATTATCCAGTTGAATCCAGAAAGGGATTATTTTTTCTTTTATTATCTAGCTGGATCTGGAAAAGGCTTATCTTGTGTTTAATTATCAAAAAATTATCTATTTGGATCGGTTAAGGTAATATTTTTTCTTTATTTATTTAGATTGAGAAAGTTTGTTTTGTCTTGAATTATCTAGTTGGATCGGGAAATGTTTTATTTGTGTTTATTTATTGAAAAATTTAACATTTGAGTCGGGAAAGGGGTTATTTTTTGTTTAAATATCTAAGTTGGATTGGGAAAGGTATTATTTTGTCCGTAATTATCTAGGTAGATCGGGAAAGGTTTTTTATGTTTATTTATCAAGAAATTGTCCATTTGAATAGAAAATATTCTTATTTTTTGGTTAATTAACAAGAAATTAACCAGTTGGATCAGGAAAGGGATTATTTTGTCTTGTATATTATCTATAGTTGATAAGGGAAAGCGCTTATTTTGTGTTTATTCATTTAAAAATTTCGGAAAAGTGGTTGTTTTATGTTTAATTATCTATGTTGGATCGAGAAAGGTTGGAGGAAGGCTTATTTTGTTTTCAATTATCAAGAAATTATTAAGCAGGTATTTAGTTAGATCAAGAGAAGGCTTATTTTGTGTTCAGTTATTAAAAAATGATTTAAGTGAATCAGCGAAAATGAAACTTAGTTAAACGATTTTCTGTTTGGAAAATAATTTGAATTAGAAATCCTTTCTCAATTAATAATAATTGAAATAGAAAATATTTGAGTGTGGGAAAGAAGAAAGTTGAAATCAAACAAGGAAACAAAAAAATCTCATTGCTCGACTATGCGAGATGTTAAATTCAACAAAAGAAAACTGGAACATAAAAATTAATCCAAATTGAAAAGGCTTTTAAATGATGACCTAATTTGAAAATAATGCTTCTTCATAAGTCTAAATTTGTATACAGAAATAGTTTAGATGTAGGTCAACCTTTTTATTATAGAAGTAAAGTAATTAAGATATGGACGTCCATCAAATTTATCGTGTCAAAAATGAATCGCATACAAATATTCCTAATCAGAGTTTAATTACTTTCATGTTATGCGATTATTCTTCGTTAATGATATTTTTCTCTGCCTCGAAAAGTCTCGATTTTTCTGGAATGGAACTGTCTGCGTAAGGTCTAGAATTTTTTTTTGATTACGTCTAAAAAAATCTGGAAAAGACTTGGAATTTGGAAATGAAAACTTTGTTTAAGCCTCGTGTATAAATTAGGCTCAGAATTTACACAATAAAATCTTTCGGAAATTAAAAATACCTGCACAGATTGCAAAATTATCAATTCAATATGGCATTTTTTTAAAACACTATAGTTCTAGGTTAATGATTAGTAATGCTACCAACAATTATTATAAGTATACTGGGTGACATTTGTGCAAAATAGAGTGGAATATTAATTTTCCCTCGCAATTGTTCTGCCTATCACGATAGCAAAATAATAAGTAGTTCCTCGCAATTGCAGCAGTTTCACAGTTATTCTCTATTAATTATTCTAGCCAGTGCTCAATAATTATCGTAATGTCGAGGCTATTGTGACTGGCATTGTTTAAATCTAGATTCTCTGATGATATGCCAGGCTTGTGCCGAAACGACGGACCCTCTTGGAAGGCTTGGTGACACCACGAGACCTTCCAATTTGTTTCATTGCTTAGGGTCAATTTGATTAGACAAGGTTACGCGCCAGCCTCACTCTCGCTTTGTCTTCTCTATTTTTTTATCATTTATTTTATTTCTTTCACGCCAAACCAACTACTTTCTTCATTTGCAGATTGTGTTTCCTAATTGCATCTGTAGTTGACCCCAAAACATTAATCTAATTGAAATTTATTACATTATTCACAACACCATTGTAAACTAATATTGACATGCACTTTTTATTAAGAAGGAAAATGCAGTGAAATAAAAGGTTTTTAATGCCCTTCAAATATGTTAAACTTGTATCAATTCCGCGTCATTGTGTGAAACATGAACACTTTTTACTACATTTTTTTCGAAATTACAAGCTCTTGAATAAAAATTGTGTATGAACAGGGTTTAGCATAGCCTAAGAATTGTCCGATTTTCTTCGAAGATGGATCAAATTAATGAGCTTGTCATTTAGATGTCCATAAAATAATAAAATTTGTTATGTGCTGTGGATGTCTTTTTATTATCAGAGATTGAAAAATAAGGAAATTTATTTTTTTAGATGACTATGCTGGCAGCTTGTCCATTAGTCCGATTTCTTTCAGGTATTGGGTAAATTGATGGCCTTGGCTTGTAGATATGCATAAAACAATAAAATTTGTTATAACATACTGATGTTTCTTTTATTATTAATGACTGAAAATGAAGAAAATGAGGAAATTTCTTATTTTTTTCTAGATGTCTCTGATGGAAGCTTTTCTATTATTCTAGAAGCTTTTCTATTCTTCAAATTTCATTAGGGGATGGTTTCATCCTTAAATTGATAGTCTTAGCACGTACATGAAATTTCGTTTTTTAGATCACTGTGTGCTGGAAGGTTTTCTATTAATCGGATTTTTTGAGGGGATGTCTCGAATCTGATGTGTCATAGTATTTGGTTTTCCGTTATCAATGAGTCAACAATACTGTACAACTTTTTTGGGAATTCTCCCTGTCTTTCGGCATGTGTTCCCGAACTTTTTTAGGAAAAATATTTTATCCGGCTTTTTATAGATATTAAAAATCCAATTTTTAGTTTGTTACTAAAATAAAAACTTGCACCTGTGGTGTAGGGGCGCTGAATAAAAATGATGATTCAAGAATAATATTTTTTTCGCTGAATCTTCTAAAAAAACATATAATTTTTTCAGTAAATAATAATAAGTTCAAAAAATATCAATTACAAAAGAAAGAAAAAAACTTTAAATAAAAACTTAATTTTAATGTTTATTTAAACTATTTTTCTTTAGTCTTTGCATGATTGAAATTTCGCTTTATTCATTGCGCACTTTCCTGTATTTCAACTAATCCCCTCTTTTACCATTTTTAACGTGTTTCAATTCCCGCTTGGAATTGAACCACAGATTTTCCGATTGCCGTTGAGATCGAGAGAAAAATCGTTTTTCAGAAAGACACATATTATTATGCCTGTTACAAGTCAAATTTTGCAAGGAATCTGTATTATCATCAGGGAATATCAGAATTTCTTAATGCTTTTACAGGCTAGATGGAGCTATGAATCTTTTTCTTTCCGAGAAAATGTAATTAATAAAATTTTAATTCACAGATCCATCTAATCTGTAAAGAAGTTACGAAATTCTGTTATTCTCTGATGATAATATAGATTCCTTGTGAAATTATAGAACGCAATAAGAAAATTTAACTCTTTTTCGTTTAAAGATTATTCTTTCTTGCTGCAAAGTCTGCTATTATACTTTTGGTTTTGAATTGATCATTTTTTGATTGAAAATTTAATTTTGTTTTTAATTTAACAATTTTGTTACAAATTTATCCTTTTTTGTTCAAAATTCTACTATTTTTGAGTTGAAATTTCATTTTTTTTTAAATACATCTTTTAACATGAAAATTCTACAATTTTGGTTGATTTTTAACTACTTTGATGAAAATATCTGTCTTGGTTGAAAATTCATCTCTTTTGTAAAAAATTGATCTTTTTAGTTTAAAATTAAACTACCTTGTTGAATATTAACTTTTTCTATACAAATTCATATTTTCGGGTAGAAAATTCCAGTTTTTGGTAGAAAAGTCGTGTTTTTAATTTAAAAATTCAACTATTTGTTGTTTTTCTCCTTGCTTGAATGAAAGATATTTATTGGTTGAAAATTCATCTCTTTTGTTGAAAATTCGTGTAAATTAAATTTTTGGTAGAATTGTCTTCGTTGAAGGGTATCTATTTTTGAAGAAATTCGCATTTTTCATAGAAAATTAATTCTGTTACTTGAGACTCATCTTTTTGGTTGACGAAAATTAGCAATCTTCAGCCAAGAAACCAATTTTTAACAAAGTAGTTTAACTTTCTACAAAGTAGTTACTTTGTAGAAAGTTAAAGTAATTTGTTAAAAATTGGTTTCTTGGCTGACGTTTGATCATTTTCGTTGAAAATATCTTTTTGGCCGAAAATTTGGTAAAAAATTGAATTATTATTGAATTAGTTGAAAATGTATATTTTTTCATGAAAATTGAACTATTTTGTTAAAAATTCGTCTTATTTTGTTGATTTAAAGTGTATTTGATTTAAAATTGAAGTCTTCTTTGGTTATAAATTAAACTACTTTTGAAAGTTTAACTACTTTAATAAACATTCATAATTTTAATTAAAAACTCATAATTTCCATTAAAAATGTAAATATTCTATAAAAAACACTTTTTTCGTATTTTAGGAACGGCCCCTAACTGAAAATTCAAGTATTTGGTTGAATATTCTATTTAGAATTTTTAACATGTATACCGAAGAAACAATTAATTAATTATTCGTCATTATTTATCACTTTCCTCAACAAATTTATTCATTCTCTTGGAATTGAAAAGGGGATTATTTATATTGCATAAGAAGGCTTTTGCACTTTTCATGTTTTTTAAAATTAGAATACAGAATAATATTATTATATTTGATTATATTTGATACGTGAAAGACAACATGGCTTAAATACTTTATTTCAGAAAACATTAACTAATACGCTATTAATATTTTAAAATATTACAATAACCTTAAGTTTTTTTAAATTAAATAGAAGCATAGGGACTTCAGAAACGTTTATTTATATACAGTCAAATTGTTTATTTATTTATACCCTTTATGTTAAAATCAGAAAAAAATGAAATATGGTTGTTGCAACGAGCGTACTTCACTTCTAATAATATATTTGTACTTTTAAAAAGTAACATATCTAATTGAACATTTTTCCATAACAGCAAAAA
>JAWWLR010000158.1:418402-434248 GCA_035041075.1 Acraspis erinacei | reverse complement strand
TATAATTTCCAAATCCTAGGTTATTCAAAACCGAAATGACATTCAAACCACCAAAGCCGGGATGTAAAAACTAAGTCGTGATCGTCTGCATCGAAATTGCTGCCTGGGCGATCGAAGAAATTTCCTCTAGATTTTCTGCATTCAACAAAGTGAAGTTAGCTGGTGATTGAAGTAAAAATACCTAATTGTATATGTAGACGGTCATAACTTTTCTATACATCCCGGCTCATTGTTTTGACAGGAGCCAAAATTCAGTCTCAAAATGATAATTTCCCCTAGATGCCCAGATGTGCAACTACGTTCATAGGAATAAATATATGACTAAAAATTCTCACTGTGAGACCAATGAAATTTGAGCTGCCACAAATTTAACACCATAGTTTTTCTGTGAGGGATAATTTCTGAGAGTTGCAAACGGAGTTTTTTTTTTGTCTAGGAAAAACTTAATATTTGTATTTGAATTTAAAAGGCGCCCAGGGATAACTTTTAATGTTGGAAGCAGCGGCAGTGGTTCTTGGGTTCAAGGCTACTTTGATAAGTTGTCAGTGATTTAAGTTGCGCCTAGGAATAACTTTTGATAGTTGGAAATGACGGTAGTGGTTCTGGGGTGGTTAGTTATAATTTCTCAGAGTGGAACAATGAGCTAGTGTTTCTTGGATGCTTGGAGACAATTTCTAAGAGTGATACAGGTCGTTGGTTGTTATTGTATGCTTGGGGACAATATCTGTGAGTTGGACAAGGTTTCGGTGGTTTTTGCATGCTTAGGAACTATTTTTGAAAGTTGGAAACGGGTTTCGTGGTTCTTAAATGTCCAGGGGTAATTTTTAAGAATTGGACAGGGCGTCCGTGATTCAAGGGGGTTTTAGGAACAATTTCTGAGGGTTTGACAAGGCGTCGGTTGTTCTTGGATGCCTGGAAAAAATATCTGAGAGTTGGACAGGATTTTAGTGGTTCTTGGATGCTTAGGAACTATTTTTGAAAGTTGGACACGGCGTTGGTGATTCTTATGTGCTCAAAGATAACATTTAAGAATTGGACAGAGTGTTGGTAGTTCCTGGGTGTCCAGCGAGTTTTTTAAAGCTGGTGGCGTTGGTGATTCTCGGGAGACATGATCTGAGAGTTGGAAAGGTCGTCCGTGGTTCAGTGGGTGCCAAGGGAAAATTGAATCCATATATCACTTCTATTGGGATGGCGTGTGCTTTAAAATTGAGAGAAAATGTAGAATGCCTACAATGTTGCAAAATGCTCCTGCCGCATTTATCGTAATTTCGAGAGCGAAACAATTTGCAGCATGTCACGAGAGGTTTCTGGTAGAAAGTCATGTGGAGCGAGTGAGAGGAAAGAAGAGAAGAGAAGAGATATGAAAAAGAAAAAGAAAAAGAGCATTACAGAATCGCTGCAGGCCGCCAGCCTCAGCCAACGGGTGGGTATAATATCATCTCGTATCTGCCGTAGTGGGTAGGTAAGGTAAGGTAAAGGAAGGTAAGGAAGGTAGGCCTTGCATCGAGTCAAGATCAAGGCATCGGCATCGGGTTCGCGGCCGCGGCTCACATCAATGTAGAAGGTAGAATGTAGATATGAAATGTTCCTCACATGAGCAATAGAGCATGTGTGTCGCTGTGGCCTACTAACAGACAGTCTCTCGCACACGAAAGTACTTTGCTGTTCGTCAATGCAGCTACCAGGACTCAGGAGATACATACCATGCACGATTCTGCAGTTTTAGTCCATCCAAATCTTAGTATAGATCTTTGTATATACATCGCTACAATCCAACAAATTTTCTTTTTAACGATAGGGTAATAGGTACTGTCAAGTAGCGCCTTTTTCCTTTCCCGAGGCTATTTTTTATTTGTGTCAGCTTGTTGTATAGTGTATAAAGACTTTACAGCCTGAAATGCTCTCAAAACAGGGGAAATAGGGTGATTTGTAACAAAAGTAGGGGAACAAATGGAAAAATTGTATTTTTTAATACGATTAATGTATATTTATTTTGTATCAAGAAAGATAAATTTTCAATCCAAAAGAAGGAATTTTTTAAGAAAAAAAAATATCCACCAAAAAAGAGGAACTTTTAAGAAAATACTTGAGTTTTCAGCAAAACAATTAGATTTTCAACAAAAAAGATTCAAACGGCTTACAAGTTAATTACTTTGGAATACTGGAGTTACTCGGAATTAGATTAATTAATTCGGATCTCGTGTAAATTAACCGAATTACAATCGATTAGTCGGATTACACTGGATTACCAGTTTGGATAATTTAGCAATCCGGCGAATTACTAGAGTTCTTTACACCTTGCTCCACGTTTTTTCAGCAATCTATGGTAGCCCGGGGCCGAACAACACCTTGGTTTACATTCATCACTAATTACCCAAATTAAAAATAACTCAGTACTCCATTAAAGTACGATCCTTCCTGAGTATTAGAAAAGCTCCGACCGTTTGAGAAATGTAAAGCAGGCTGATTTTTGTCCCAAAAAACTTATTTTTACCCACTGCGGCGGTCGATCTTGTTCCGGTCTACTCATTCCATTATCCAAGTACTATAATCACCAGTACGTCCCCAAAACCGAATTATTTAAATAATCCAAGTGGAGATCTCCTATCGCCCCCCCCCCTCCTGTGTGCAATCTAATGTTGACGGAATAATAATAGCATATATAGTGGGCCTGATATTAGCGTGTTTGTTCAGAGTTACAAGTAGGGGGCATTAGGGCAAGTAAGTATGTACCAGGCAGACCAGAGAATAGAAGAAGAAGGAGTACTGGGACTTATTGTATTGGTAGATAGAAAGCCCGGATAGTGTTGGTAGACTGGTATGAGTTAATACGATGCCATGCCGCCGCTTAGATTCGAGCCTCTCTCGTGTTCCTCGTTCCTCGTGCTGATGCCTGCCTGGGACCTTGTTTCGTGACCCACATAAAGCAAGGCCGTTAATACTGGGGCCTACAGTTGCCCGCCTGCCTGCTAGCCTGCAGTACACGTTCGACGTTCAAGGGGTCCCATAATACCCCCATCCTCCCCACCGCCCACCATGCACAATATACATTGTGGTGTTCGATCCTTCAACACACTCATACGACTCTTTATAGTTTATACTATGTACATTGTACACTGAGAAAAACGGATTATACCGTTTACGATCTGGGATTTTTAAATTTCGGACAGTAATCTTAAAGATATTGGGTTTTAGAATCTCGATTTTATTTTTTAAATACTGGGACTATAAATGGAACACTTCAGTCCTTCAATTTCATGTAAAATAAGAAAAATGGATTATAACATTTATGATGATGGATTTTTGATTTTGGGGCGGCAATCTGTAGATATAATGGATCGTAAAATCTAGATAATAAATTTTATAATCCAGGAATAATAAAATTAACATCTAGATTGTACGTTATACCTACAGATTGTGGTCCCAAATTTTAAAATCCAAGATCATAAACGGTATCCATTTTTCTTTCTGTTTGTTTGGGAGGTCCTTATTTTTCAAAAGCATATTTTTTAAGTCATGCTTCCTTTTTTTCTAATGCCCAACAAAACTATCTTCAAAGAAAAAAATGGTTTAATATTAACCCGGGTCCCAAATAATTTGTAATGAATATTCTCGTTTAATATACTTCCTGAAATAAGAGTTGGCCAGATTTGTTTATAATGTAAAATGTTAGAACCCTCTCGTGTGGTCTGCTGAACGATATAAAACCTCATGGTCTTTGAGCAAGGGTGTGATATGAACCGATTTTTCTCAAATGGATTATTTGCTAGCAAAATATTATAATCTGTATAATTAATTGAAATAATAATAAATTACCCAAATTAATACTTCTTACCTTGGTACGTATTGAACAACTCGTACTTCGAGAACTTTAAGAAAAGTCATCAGTTTATAGTTGACCATATAACAACTCGGCGACATCCATCTCTTAATCACATTTGAACCCATTTCCAGTATTTAAAAAAACATCAGTTTATAGTTGACCATACCCCAAATCGGCGAAATCCAATCCTTAATCACATTCGAAGTCTATTCCAAAATTTAAGAAAATCCATCAGTTTATGATTAACCATACAACAACTCGACGAAATGCATTCGTTGAAAACCACAGCATATCAAAAAACATCTACCTCTCAATTATATTTGAACTCCTTTCCAGTATTTAAAAAAACTTTATCAATTTGTAGTTGACCATATACCCCAACTCGGCGACTTCTTAATATCATTCAACCTCATTTCGAGTATTAAAAAAAAACCACCAACTCATAGTTGATCTTCCCCAATTCAGTGACATCCATCCCTCAAGCACATTTATCTTCATTTTCCAGTACTCAAGAAAGGTGTTGGTTGTTTTTTTATTACGAAGATAGTGGAACTCAAAATTTGCAATTAGGTATTGTTCAAATCATAGATGGAATATCTTTGTAATGGGCATAACTAGAAGAATTAGAAGAATTCTTGACAAATACCATGGAGTAAGAAGAAAAAATTGAAAGAAAATTATGAAAACTTTTAAATAATATATTTTTGGTTAACATTTAAGATCTTTTTTGTTTTCCTAAGTAGGGGCTTATATTATAATTATATAATTATAGTATAATTATATATATAATTTATATGATTTTTTCTTACAAAAAATTTGGACAGTAGCATTAATGAACAGAATCTTATTAAAATTACTGCTTAAGGTAAGAAAAAAAGAGAAGGAAAGTAAAAAAATAAAATAACCATATGAAGAAAGATAATAAAAACAAAAGAATTAAGAATTATTTTTGTGTAATAATGTATAAGAATGGCCCAAAATGACAATTATTGAAATTATTGAATTGAATAATCTTATTTTA
The DNA here is from genome assembly GCA_035041075.1 of Acraspis erinacei. Lineage (NCBI taxonomy): Eukaryota > Metazoa > Arthropoda > Insecta > Hymenoptera > Cynipidae > Acraspis > Acraspis erinacei. Next base: position 429,404 of record JAWWLR010000158.1, on the reverse strand, counting down.
TATTAAAATTATTAAATATCTACATGACTTCAGACATAAACTTTTAGAATTTAAAAAAAAATCAACTTATTTGTCAGTCTTACTTTTTTTGTAATAATGTTTACAAAATTATAATAAAGATAAGAAAAGACAAAAATAAAATATTATATATTTTATAATAAATTATATCCTTGTATTTACCTACATTTCGTAAATTAAATTTAATACAATGGATGGGGATTAGAACTAGGCATACATATAATACACAGCCACACAAGAAAAATCTTCTTCCGCATCTGGAGGTCCGACCATGTTTATTATATATTGTTAGGGTCGCTGAATCCGAATCCGTGATCCAAAAAAACCCAGCACGTCATGGTCCTGATATAACTTCAAAAAACCACATACAATTTTTTTTATTTTCCGAGGGTCAGACCATATTTATTATATATTTTTGGGGTCGCTGAATGCAAATCCTAGAGCCAAAATACTCTAGCATGTCAGGGTTTCGACATAAACTTCAAGATACCTCGTCATCTAAGCTATTTAACGCTTTAACGTTTTGACATTAGCATTATTAGCGCTGAGGTATTTTGGACCCCGGAATCGGATTCAGCGACCGCCAAAACATATAATAAATATGGTCTGACCCCCGGACTCGAAAAAAATTGAATGGGGGTTTTTTGAGGATATGTCAAAACCATGCCGTGCTGTAGTTTTTTGGACCTCGGATTCGGATTGAGCGGCCCCAAAACATATAATAAATATGGTCTGACCCCCAGACTCGAAAAAAAATTATGAGTTTTTTTGAGGTTATGTCAGAACCCTGGTGTGTTGGGCTGTTTTGGACCTCTTATTCAAATTCAGCGACCCCAAAAACATATAGTAAACATGGTTTGACCCCCGGACCCGGAATAAGTTTTTTTCTGTGGCTGCGTTGTATACATAATAAATAGGGGATATAAGTGTATTGTTCAATAAACTGATTAATCGCCTTTTTTGTCATTCTTGCACATTCTTTTTTTCTAACTTAAGGTTACTGGCATAATGGACTTTTTTTGAAATAATTGTTTTTGATCATGATTTTCCATAAGCTTACGGTTTTCATTTACGACGACGAATTAGCTTAAAACTATAGCCTATAAGACTGAAGACGGACCTAAATAAAGGAATAACAAAAACAAGATTCTTCTTTGTAAAAGTCATGATCCCTACAAGAACAGGTAAAGATAATATTTGATAGATACGCGTAATGTTTTCACCGTGTGCGTATGCGAGTTACGATGCCAAGAGAAATCGAACTTGATCGTTAAAAGTTTTACAACTCACTAGTATTAGCATCTAGGAATGACGATCGTCAACACACAAATTTTACTGATTAATATCAAATAATTTCTACTTTGTCGCAGGAAATACATTTATTACGAAAACATCATTAATCAACATCCAGCATTTATCATCATGGTCATTAATCTAAGTAGGAAAATTTTTGAATTTTGACTTTGGACGAGAGCAATTTTTGCATCTACCTGCTTGTCGCAAATGTGTCAAGAAAAAGGTGAAAGTCGTTTAAAAAATAGAAAGTCGAGTGTGAAAGGGTAAAAAAGTGCAAGAGAATAGTAAATTGTTAGTTAGTGAGTAGTAAAAATTCATGACTAAATTGTCAAGAGGAGAGCGCTTCTAGCCAGTCATCAGTCGGTATACTCGGGCAGATAGATAGAATATACAATATACATATACCTATATTACGAATAGGTAGGTAGGTGGGCATAGGTAGGTGGGTAGGTAGGTACGCTATGTATGTAAATCGACGGCAGCGGATCAAACAGGCAGTACAATGGCAATTACAAATTCCTATTTTAAATAGAGCATCAGATAAGGGCGGAAAACGTTGCATATATCCATCGTGTATAACGCGTGCGAGGAATTCTTAACTGTTTCTCTATTCCCGTCGTTCTCTTGTTGAATGAGGACCACGAATAGTCCAATATGGCATACAATCTATGCCCTTGTCCCTCTCACTTCAATAGACCACAAATCAGCCTGAGCTTTTATCCATGACTTTGAACAATTGCCATTCCATTGATTCTAGAAATCAGCTTTTTTCCCGTTTTATACAGGCGGTAAGTCCCAGCAATCCTGACCATCATTTCCTTACTTTTTCTCTCATTTATTCAATTAAGTGAATTGCATTTGAATCTGCCATATTATATCCGTTATTTTTTTATTTGCTACTTTCGATAATAAATTTAAAGTCAGTGACACGAAAATATCCTTTAAACCCAGTTGAGGATAAAAATGTGAAATTAGACAATTTTAGCCGCCATATTGAATCCGCCATTCTTAGTTTGTAATTTTTGACGTCAAATTCGAAATCAGTGACCCCAAAAACCTCTTTAAACGATAAGTTAAAGATAAAAATGTTTAAAAAAATTATTTTCACCACTATTCTCATTTTGTAATTTTTACGGCAAATTTGAAAATCAGCGATCCCAAAAACCCGCTTAAACAAAGTCAAAGATGAAAATGTAAAATTTTGTAATTTTCGCCGTCATATTAAATCCAACATTCTTATTTTGTCATTTTTGACGTCAAATTCTAAATCAGCGATCCCAACAACCTCATTAAACCAATTTGAAGATAAAAATGTAAAATTTAAAAATGTTCGCTGTCATATTGAATCCGACATTCTTTTTTTGTCATTTTTGACGTCATACTAAAATCGTAAGCCCCTTAAACCCCTTTAAAGAAAGTTGAAGATAAAAATTTAAAAAAAAAATTATTTTCACCGGTATTCTCATTTTGTAATTTTAATGGCAAATTTGAAATCAGCGACCTCAAAAACCCTCTTAAACCAAGTCGAAGGTAAAAATGTAAAGTTTTCTAATTTTCGTAGCTATATTGAATCCAATATTCTTATTTTGTAATATTTGACGGCAAATTCGAAATCAGCGACCCCAAGAACCTTATTAAAAAATTTGAAGATAAAAATGTAAAATTAGAAAACTTTCACCGCCATAATGAATCCGCCATTCTGATTTTGTAATTTTTTTATGTAAAATTAGAAATCAGCGACCTCACGAACCCCTGAAAGCAAGTTGAAGATAAAAATGTAAAATTTTCGCCTCCATATTGAATTTTCCATTTTTATTTCGTAATTTTGTACGTCAAATTCAAAAGCAGTAACCCTAAAAAACTCTTTAGACTAAGTTTTAGATAAAAATGTTAAAATGTTGTCATTTAGGCCACCACTTTTGATCCGCCATTTTTAATTTTTGATTTTAAATTCAAAATTAGCGGCCGCAAAAACCCTTTCATACCATTTGAGAAAAATGTAAAAATGTTAATATTTGGACCGCCATGTTGGATCCAGCACTTTGGATCTGTAATTTTGGCAATTACGATTCCATTTTTTTCATTTCTTTTTTATTTTAATATAGGTAGTAGTAAGTTGAAATATTCTTGACACCAAAATTCAAAATAATGTACAAATTTGTAAATTCAATATTTCATATGATTAGTATTTTTGGCTTTTGCAGTCGCGTACTTTGAACTTGACGTTAGAAATTTGAAAATCAATATTGCGGATCCAATATGTCGAACAAAATTTAGAATTTTGTACATTTTTTCTGCAACATGGTACAAGGGGTTTTTTGTGGTCCCTGGCATCGATTTGATTTAAAGTTTGATAATTAAAAATGTATAATCAAATATGGCGGCCAAAATAAAAAAATCTTCTCTTTTTTATTTAAAACTAGGTATAAGGAAATCTCTGGCGACGCTGACTTCGACCTTGATGTCAAAATTTAAAAAACGGCGGATTCAGTACGACGAACACAATTTTCAATTGATTAGATATTTGTATGAAACTTAGTAAAATAGATTAAGAACCTCATAACTAAAAATATATGATCCAATATGGCGGCGAAAGTGACGAAAATTTTATCTTTTCGTCTAAAAATTGAGATAAGGGTGTTTTTTGGGGTCGCTGACTTCGAATTTTATGTAAAAATCGAAAAATTAAAAATGACGGATCCAATATGGTGACAAAATATTTTTATTTCTTAGATATTTGTATGAAAATTGGTAGAAGGGGCTTTTAATGTTTCTGGCCTCGTTTTGATGTCAAAATTTGAAAACTAAAAATGTATATGATTCAATATGGCGACCAAAATTACAACATTTTCAGGTTTATGCCTACAAAATTCATATATAAGGGGTTTTGGGGTCACTGACTTTGAATTTGATATGCAAAATTTAAAAAAATGGCGGATCTAAGACGGTGGCCAAAATTTTCCACTTCCTAGTGATTCGTATGAAACTTGAAAAAAGGGGTTTTCTAATGTCTCTGGTATAGATTTTATGTCAATATTGAAAAAGTATTCTCCAATAACTTGGCCAAAGGTACAAAATTTCCACATTTTTGTCTAAAGACTCTAAAGATTGGTATAATGGGGTTTTTGGGGTAAATTACTTCGAATTCCATGTCATAATTAAAAAAAATGGTGGATACAATAAGACACTGACTGCGAATTTGCGTAGGTTGCGCAAAATTATTTTCATATTGCTATATATGATGGTGAATGGGAAAATGATGAATAAAGGTATTTGTTAAAGGAAACAAGATCAAGAAATTTTTGATAAGATCTGGTGGTAAAGAGAAGGGAGAGGGGGGAGGGGGTGCGTTAAAACATGAGGAGCAATATAGTTATTTTTAGTTATCTAGTGATGGGAACTTTACCACGGGAATCAAGAATCGCGTTGAGAGATTGAATGTGTGTGAGTTGTACGACCTATCGACCATTTGTATCCTAACCCACTATCCCATCGTCCATTGAGAATGTATGCGTATGTACTCAAAACATGGTGTGAACTATAGTCTATTCACTCTATTCTACACCACTCACATCTCTTGAATCTCTTCTAATTATTCACCCATTTACGAAATCTGCTCGGCCTCTTTTTGTGCGGCGCACATCAAATATTGCATATATTAACATTCAACTTAATTATTATAAACAAATTATTAACTGCGCATGTCTTCTGCTCATAGAATAATATTGTGTTGACTCTAATTGCTAAGATTTTTCATAAGATTCATAATTCCTAACGGAAATTTAATACTAGTTAACACATAATATTTTTAGAAGCCTTTTTGTAAACAAATTCTCACTTGTTGAGCTTTTCTATGGATTGACTATTGTGACCAGAAATGATTTATAACTATCTTTAAAGACATTTTTAAACTTTACATTTTGTCAAGCAAAAATAACAAGCGTTGTTAATAACAATTTCTATAAATAAATTTCCCAACCGACTGTTTTCACATAGACTTTTATTCTCAATTATTATTGGTTATTTGAGATAAATAAACAACAGTATTGATCAAACATACATTTATATGATTGTTATAAATATTTTTAAAAATCAAAACTTAAGATTTATGGTTTATAAATAATAAACAGTTGCTTTCAATGAAATTATCCGAAAATGGATTAATAGAGATTTTAAATTTGGACATGAGGCATTAAATACATATTTTCGTAATTGTTAACAAAAATTTCGATGCAAAATGTCTCAATATAGTTTTGTATTGTGAGCTCTAATGTTTTAAATAATGCATGGATTTATTTATTTTGAAAATAAAAAAATTCAACTTTTTTCTTCTAGCCCTTACGTGAAAATATTATGGGAAATTCAGTAGAAGCTGCTAATGATTTTCCTATGATTAGTTTCGTATAATTTTGTTCGCCATTCACAACTATTTAAAGAATTTTATGGAAATTAAAGGAATTTTGTGTTTCCCAAGACTTTGAGGGAATCTTCAATAAGAGTTTTGGAATTTTAAGAGATTTTGAGGTATTTCAAGGAATTTCATCAGATTTAAAAGCGTTTATTGAATCTCAAATGATTTCTCGGGATTTCAAAACATTTGAAAGATTTTAAAGTATTTTTACAGATTACAAAGCCTTTCAGGAAAATGAAAAATTTCCTGCGATTTCAGAGCATTCTGTTGGATTTCAGAAGATTTTAAGCAATTTCAACAAATATAAAGTAATTTTACAAATTTCAGAGGGTTTTAAATATTTACCAAAAAATTTTAATTTTCTACTTAAAACTATGAATGTAACAATTTATTTCAATTTTCTACGAAGAAAATAAATTACCACCAAAATGATGAATTTTTCACTAAGAAGATTAATTTTCTACGACGAAAAAACGAATTTTCATCCAAATCGTGGAAACTTCAAATAAAAAAAGACGATTTTTCTATATATTTAAACCGATAATACGAATAACCAGAAACAAATTAATTTTCTACCAAATAGTTTCATTTTCAAATAAATAATGAAATTTTTAACAAAATACCAAAGAAGACAAAACTTGATCTAAATACAAGAATTTTCAACCAAAACAGTTTCATTTAAAACCGGAAAAACGAGGGATTCTCACCAAGTGATGAATTTCCAGAACCAAAAGAATAAATTTTCTAAAAAAAATTAATTTTTCATCGAAAAAATATTTTAATTTTCAACAAAAAATATGCATTTTCATCCAAAAAAAAGGAATAGTTATATTTTTCAGTTCAAAAATGTAACTCTCAACTACAAAAATTATTTAAAACAAACCAAAAATTGTTTTTCTTCAAAATAGTTATTTAAGCTACCAAAGATTTGAATTTTTAACCAAAAACGTGATTTTTTAATTAGGTAGTTTACCTTCAACAAAATAGTTTCATTTTCAACAAGAATTGAATTTAAAAAAAAAACAATTTAAATTTTTAACTCGGAAATATGAATTTTTCAACCACAAGAAGAAAAATATTTATTTTTCCAGCCAAAATAATCAATTTTCAAGAAAAAAAATAATTTTTAACCTAGAAATATTTTACAGACAAAACAGAGAAAAATCATGCAAAATGTTAAATTTTCAAGTCAAAAAGACGAATTTTCTACTAAACAGTTGCATTTCCAATCCGGAAATATAAATTTTTCAACCCAAAATGGAACAGTTACTTTTTTTAGTTAATAAAAATTAATTTCCAACCAGAAAAAAATAATATTAAACAAAATAGTTAAGTTTTCATTAAAAAGAATTAATTTTTAACAAAGTGATTCGATTTGCAAATAATTAGTTGAATTTTCAACCAAGAACATTAATATTCTACCACAAAAGACGAATTTTTTGCAAAAATACATGCATTTTCAATGAAAAATGGAACGGTTTAATGTTCATTTAAAAAATTATTTTTTAATAAAAAATTATTTTAAGCAAAATGTTTCAATTTTCAACAGAAGAGATGAATTTTATACTAAGATGCCTCTTTAACGAGACCAAATAAAATTTTAACAACTAAGAAAGGTAAATTTGCAATCAAAAAAGGAATAGTTAAATTTGCAGATATTCAAATTGATTTTTGACTAAAAACCTAATTTTAAAAGCTTTTAAGCATATAGTTGAATTTTGAACCATTAAAAATTAGTTACCGACAGAAATCATTCAGTCGAAAAAAAAAAACAAATTTTACTGAATAGTTTGTGCTTTGAGCCATAAAAAAAATGATCAAAAAAATAGTTTAACTTTCAACTGAGAAAGATTTTTCGTTATATAAATAAAAAAAAGTTCTAACCCAATTGTTAATTGGTTTCGTCAAAAAGATGCATTTTTAAGAAAAATGGTAATAGGTTATCTTTCAGCCAGAAAGTATAGTAATGTCTAATTATAAGAATTTGATTTTAACCAAAAAAGACCAATGTTCCACAAAATAGTTGAATCATCAAGAATAAAAAGAGGATTTGCCAACTAAGTATTTTAATATTCAAACGAGTAGTTACATTTTCAAATAAAAAAGACAACTTTTCAACCAAACATTTAAACATGCGAGATCAATTTCAAACAAAAAATATAATATTGGGCTTTTCAAGAAAACAGAATGAACTTTTAAGCGAAAGAAGAAGAAAAATAAAAAAGAGGAAGTTTCTTGAAAAGGGGGGAAAAAGAGGAATTCTTTAAAAAGGGGTCAAAGAGGGGATTAGGAGGATAGAGCCTGAACTCCGCGTTTTGAGACTTTTAGCGCAATCCGGTTGTTACACAATATGACTTTGATAGAGATAATGTTTTAAAGATTGTAAAAAAATGCTTTTTCCGAGCCTTGGTAAGTAGTAACAGCTTGTCATGCTTTAGGATAGACCCACTCTTCAGGATCCTGAACCGAGGTTGCTAAGTGTGCCGTGTAAGTGGAACATCGCTGCCTGGCACCAACAAAGTATACCAACTTTGTCCGTTTCGTCCCTTACCCCTAGTCCCACTTTAGACTCTCCTGGCATCGCTTGGTGAAAGACTTTCTTTATGAGCGCTACAGTCCAAACACTCCAAACCTTCCACAACGCTACCGGCTCAACTGCTACCAAATACCAGCTACCAACTAACAACTACCATTCTACCAACCTCTGACTCGATCAAGGATATTTATTCATTATCTTCATTTTTTCCCCCCAAGTCACCTAATTATTCCCTTGTCCAATCATCAGGGATTTAATGAAGGTCTTCAAATTTAAATTTCAACCATTTTCTTTAGCGAGTATGTTCAAACTACGGGGAGAGGTATCACGTTCTCTGAATTTGGAACCATGTACAATCTATGATCTGACCAAGGATATTTATTAATTACATGATTTGTTTTTCTTGAGGTACCAGCTTATTTCCCATTTCCCTGTCGAACCATCGTCAGGTTGGCGATTCAAGGGGCGCCTGCAATTTCAAATTTTTATTCTTTTTTTTCGAATTCTCTTATAGACACATGCTCACATGTTTAAACTAAGGGAGGATTTTTTACTTTCTCTGACTATGGAACCATGTACCATGTAGCAACCTTCGATTAGATCAAAGATACTTAATAATTAGATTCATTTTTTTTCTTTAGCTACCAATTTATTTCCTATTTCCTTGTTCATCCATAATCAGAGTTTTGATGCCAGCGACTTCAATTTCAAATTTGATCAATAAAATTCATTTATTACATATTTTTGCAAAGTTTTTAGCCACGCCTATAGTAGTACGAAGTACCATTTACCAAGAAACATTTGTTTATTTTTGATAAATTGTCTTCCCAAGCCATCAACTTATTCCAGGGATTCAAGGAATTACTTCAATTTCAAATTTTTTTTTCGCATTCTTTTAGCGGGAAATATAGTCATGTGTTCAAACTAAGGGAGGAGGTATCACGTTCCCTGACTTTGGAACCAAGTATCATGTTACGACCCAATGAAAAATATTTATTAATTATTAGACAGTTTTTTTATTCATTCTCTTTCCAAGTCACCAACTATTCCGTTGTCCAATCATCACTATGTTAGGGATTTAAGGTTTAAGTTAAGTTGAGACAACTTATTACAAAATTATATAAAAATCTACAATTAAATGGAATTTAAAAAATAGGAGTCACATTCTTTGTCTACGGAAAAATATTCTCTTGTAGATTCTTCATTGAATTTATACTACTCAATTCAATAAATAAAAAAGATTCATATTGGATTTAAATATTTAAAGAAAATACTCTTCTTAGAATAAACAAGCGTCCAAAAAAAGATGAATTTTGGGATGCTGTCTCCCCGTTTTTCAATATTGTAATGAGAATTATCACACCATAAAATTTAAAAGGAACTAACAATCACTTACCGTGCAGAAATTATTTCTTATATATGACTTAAAGGGGAAAGCGACTATGATCTTGGCGTGTGCAAGTTACTGTAACAAATTGGAAGTTTGTTGTCTAGCAAGACTAGAAAGAAAAAAAAACATGATTGAGGACAAGATTTTCAGTCCTGTTTTTAGTCTCGAAATTGGAACTGAGTTGCGATAGGCCCCTTGATTGTATTACAAATAGATGACAAACAACAGGCAGGTTTAGTAATTAATGGGCAATATTGGTTTTAATTATTTTAAATTAACAGTGAATTATTTTTAACTCTTTAGAGTTCTTTTAATTATTTTACCTTCCTTAAAGCCTTTGGAACTCCTTAAAATGTATTAACTCTTTGATCTTCTTCAATTTTCTAATTTTTTTAAATTCCCTAAATGATCTGAAATCCTTGAAAACTGAGAATTTCTTTGAAATATTTTAATTATCTGTATTTCCTAAATATCCTGAATTCTCTTAATTTACTGAATTCATTAAAATCTCTAAATTCCTTGAATTCTCTGAAATCCTTGATTACTCTGAATTCTGTAAAATCTTTGAATATTCTGAATTCCTTGGAATCCTCAAAATACTTGATATCCAGAATTCCTGAAAAATCTCCTAAATCCAAAAAATTTCTTCAATTCTTTTAAATCGTCGAATTCTAGTTAATTCCTTCAATCTTGTGCATTTATCTGAATTTCATGCATTATTTTCAAGTGCTGATATTCCAAGAATTCCAATAAATTCAGAGGAATATAGAAAAATTGAGGAAGTTGATATTATTTTAATATTTTTTGAATTTCATTAGTGAATTCTAAACTTTTCCAAATTCTTTCGAATTCTTCAAACATATTTGAAATGTTTTTAATTCCCTTGATACTCTGAGTACCCAAATAATCCAAATTCTTCGAATTCTCTTAATCCTACAAAATCCTGGAATTCTATTAATTCCTCAAATACTCTGGATTTCTTAAGTGTTTTTTATTCCTGAATTCTCCTGATTTATTTAATTCTCTCAATTCGTTGCTTTTTTCTTAATTCCTTGAAATTACCTATAATTCCTCGAATTTTCTCAACTACTTTAATCTCTTCATTCTTATATTTCTTCTCAATTCCTGGAATTCTTCTGCAATTATCTGAATTCCATGTATAATTTTTAATTCCCGGAATTCCATCAATCCCAATGATTCAAGGAATTCCAAATAATTTCAGAGTTATGAATTATGATATTTAAAAATTGATTGAGCCATTATTAATTTGAAACTAATTGACCCAAATATTAAAATTATTGTGCAGAAATTTTTTATATTGGCATTAGGGTCTTATAAATGTACTTAATTA
>JAWWLR010000158.1:210114-220349 GCA_035041075.1 Acraspis erinacei | reverse complement strand
CATCCCCGAACTCTTTTTTTGAGGGATAATAACCAAAAAAACGTAATCTGCCAAACAAAAATTATATCTATGTGTCCTATTTTCAAGTTAGGGTCGATTTTCAACTCTGACATTCCGATAATGCAGGTTTCTGCTGTACCGATACTGTCAGTAGCCACTTTGAAATTATTTGTGAAATACACTTTTTTAATTGTCTACAAACAAGGATAGTTCCGCAGTACATCAGTTGCTATGTTTTTTTCTTGTCTCAAGTTGTCGGCCAAAAATATTGTGAAGTTTGGAAGTAAAGTTGGGAAGAATTGTAACACACATAACCTCAAAATTCAGAAAAATTAATCAAATGATAGAGAAAAGGGACTAAGGAGCGTTTATGTACTAATAACACAATTTTCCAACTGCAAACAAAAAACTGTTCATTTTCTTGTATCTGTGAAAATTCATTAATACATAAAGGGCCCTCAGTTCCTTTTCTTTATGCTGTATCAGTTCTATCACATTTCGTGTGAAATTGGTATGATAAAAAAATGTCGATAAGGCAGGAATCGGACAAATGTCTCGCGCTCTTAATAATTTCAAATAAACGCGCGATCAAGAGCCAATGAAGCTGCAGATGCGACGCATGACTGTTGCGGTCGGATTCAAAAATTGGTAGTACCTGCTACGTTTATTCTCTATGGGATACTCCTACTTTAGGCCCTTTTGGCGCGCGTTTATAATGTTAACTATTTCCGATCGTTCGTCCGGTCCCGCCAAATCCTTGTTAGTTATAATAAAATAGCGACAACGCTCCACACAGGGAGTGTTTCTCAAATATTCTCATATATTGTTTTATAATTTCTAGCTAAGTTTAACGTTTTAAAATCTAAAAATGGTCGCAAAAGGGAAGATGTTCGTTCTCAAACGGAGTAAGTAACCTGTAAAATATACACATTGTCAAATAATGAATAATATCACTTGTTCCTTCGTGTCTTGACCTCTACCGGACTTTTCTTTGTCTACTAAATATTTTTCTGAGAAATTCAGCTTTCTCTTGTCAAAATTTCCTCTTTTGCCATGAAATTAAAAATGAGAAAATATTTAGCACCTTCTTTTGGAAATATTAGTCATTATTTAAAAATAAACTTGGAAAAATTTACCTATTCGGCGTTTTGCACGAATGCGGCTAATGTGGCTAAAATTAGTTGTACATTTTTTTTGCTGATTTCACAAGATGATAACATATGGAATGTTGCGGAAAAATGTGCGGTTTGACGTTTCGTAATTTGTACTGATTTTTATCTTTTAGAATTTTTAATTGACCAAGGCAGTGTCATTTCAAAGTAAATTAGTATAAATTAAATTAAATTTCCAACCGAGCAGGTAGATTTTTAAACAAAATATTTGAATTTTGAAAGGAAATTTCAGCCTAAGGGTTTAATTTTCAGTTAAAAAGGTTAAATTTAAAATTAAAAATTTAATAGTTAAATTTTTATTTATAAAAATAAACAAAAAAAAAAGAATCTTTCATAAAATACGTGCTTTTTTAACTAGAATAAATACATTTTTAATCAAATAAAAATTTTTTTAATCAAATAATTGAATTTTCATCTGAAAATGTTCAAGTTTTAATAAAAAATTGTATAGTTACATTTACAGTAAAAAAATTGAATACGACAAAATAACTTTTCAAGGAAGTAGTTAAATTTTAGGTAAAAAAAATTCATTTTCAACCAAATAAAAAAAGTTTTCAACAAAATAGTTTCATTTTCTACCAAGTAGTTGAATTTCTTATTTAATAATTCAATTTTCAACTCAGAAAGGTAAATGTTTAAACCAACGTGGAACAGTTAAATTTTCAGCTTAAAAAAAATATTTTCAATCAAAAAGCTTGTTATTTTTGCCGAAAAAAATGCAACTTTCAACTGAAAATGTTTAATTTTTTTATTAAGAAAAGAATAATTAAATTTCCAATTACAAAAATAAATTCACCACAAAATAAATATCAAATTTTCAACAAAATAGTTGCATTTTTCAGCAAACAAACGAATATTTAACAAAAAATAGAATACTTAGTTTAATTTTCTGTAAAAAATTCTAATATAATAAATTAAGGTTTTAAAGAAATAGTTAAATTTTTAGTAAAACAAATTAATTTTTTATCCAAATGAAAAAAATGAATAGAATAATTAAATTTTCAGCTATAAAAATAAATTTCCAACACGATAGAAGATGGAATTTTCCACAAAATAATTAAATTTTTCTACAGGGAAATGGATTTTTAACAAACAAAAAAAAACAGAATACTTAATTAAATTTTCTGCAAGAAAAAATTTTAAAACAATAAAATAAGTTTCAATGAAATAGTTTAATTTTTAGCCAAACCGGTGAATATTAAAAATTCAATTCTCAACTAAATTGATCATTTTTAGAGGAATTTTCAATCCAATAATTGAATTTTCAACCGAAAATGTAAAAACAAAAATAATTTTTTAATACAATAAAATAATTTTTCAACGAAATAGTTACATCTTATTAAAAAAATTAATTTTCAAACAAATGAAACAAAAAATTCAATGAAATAGTTTCATTTTCAAAGAAACATATGAATTTTCATACATCAATTTTCAACAGAATATTAAAATTTTTTGAAGAATGTTAAATGGAAAGTGTTGAATTTTTAATCAAAAATAGAATAGTTACATTTTCAGCTATAAAATAAATTTAAAGCAACAAAATTTTAAAAATTTTAACGAAATAGTAAAATATTTAAACAAACAAAATATTAAAAACAGATAAATCTTCACGTTAAAATGGAAAGTTACGTTTTTAATTTAAAAAACTGAGTTTAAAAGCGGTTTGAAAATTCTCCTCTCGGTAGAAATGTCACCTCTTTGGTTGAAAATCGATATTTTTTAGTTGAAAATTTATGTCTTTTGTTAAAAATTCATTTTATCGGTAGAAAATTAATGTTCTTAGTTAAAAATTTACCTTTTTCTTTGAAGCTGGCTTTTTTTAGTGGAAAAGAATAATTTTCTAAAACTATTTTATAGAAAATTCAACATAATTTGTCCTGAAATTTGATAAAATTTGGTATAAGAAGCAAATTTGTAACAACTCACTACTGTTTTTCGCGTTTACATTATTTTTTTTTATACCATTATTCCCTCCGCAGATGGGCGCAAAGAAGAGGTCCATTTCGACAAAATTACCTCGAGAATACAGAAGCTGTGCTATGGCCTCGACATGGAGTATGTCGATCCTGTGAGTTATTTTTTTCTTTTTTTTCTTATTTTATCTACAAAAAGGAAAAAGGATAAAAAAAAGTCCACCTGGACAGAAAAGGCGGCAGAAAAAAATGAGATGAAATTTGAGAGAGAGAAAAATCGTAGAGACTATCCTGTTTTTTTGTTTGTTTGTTTCGCTTGTAGCCGGCAATTACCTTCCGGGTGATAAACGGTCTCTATTCTGGCGTGTCCACGGTCGAGCTGGACAATCTCGCTGCGGAAACGGCTGCCACGATGACGACCAAACACCCGGATTACGCAATTTTGGCGGCCAGAATAGCCGTTTCAAATCTTCACAAGGAAACCAAAAAGGCCTTTAGCGGTAAATTTACTTTTTCACATTTCTTCCCCAAAAGATGGCGAATTTTTTTCGAAAATTTATTTTTATTAACAATTCACTTCTTTCCTGTTTTCAAGAAATTAAATTTTTTTCTTGTTTTCAATCCGTTTCCAGTTTTTGTTTTTAATATAACTTAAGTGCAGCCTTGAAGATTTAAACAATTTAAAAGCGTTTAAAGCCTAAAGTTTTAGATAAAAAAAAACAATTTTATTTTCTGTTATCAACTGTAAAAAGAGAGAAAGAAATTGTTTAAAAAATGGATCTGTACTTTAAGAATTAAAAACTGAAGAAAAATTGATTTGATAAAATGATTCTTTATCCGTTTAAAATTTGAGAATTTTCAGATTGTAACTCTTTCAATTCGAAATTTGTAATAAGAGTTGAAATTAATATAGTAAAATTCTGATAATTTTATTTTTAATTCAAAGTTTTTTATTCGTAGTTAAAGGCTTTTATTAAATTAAAAATACTGTCTTAGTTTAATATTATTCAATTTTTAAGTCTTTTAATTTGAATTTTTTAATTTAGAAAAACAATAATTATTTAATATTTAGCAATATTTGACTGTTAATTTAAGAGGAGTAAATTAAGGCCAAACATTAAAATATAAACAATTTGAAACTGAATTGCTTTACTTATTATTAAACAAAATTGAGTAATTTCAAGAGATATTTAGAAGTTTTGAAAATATGAAAAATTAATTACAAAAAACTCGAAATGATTTCAAGTAATTTAAACCAATTGTGTTCACATTTTTTTCAGAATTTCTAAATATGTTTTTAAATTAATCGATTTTTTCCTAAAATTGTTGGAAACTTCTAAAAATTAAAAAGAAATCCTTTAAATCTTCGAGGTTCTTTTGTTTTTAATCATTTTGAAAATCTCTTAAAATCTTTTTAATTTTTATGTTACAATAATTTTTCAAACTGAATAAAAAACATTTTCAATTTTCCTATGAATAAATAATTAAATTATTTTAAATAATTTCAAGTCCTAAATTTAATTTGAATCTTTTTAAAACTTCGAAATATCTCTTAAAATTGCTCTAATTTTTTTTCTACAGATAATAAGTGTCCTATCGTTATTTATAATTTCAAATTTTAAAGATTAAAAAAAAAAATTTCAGTATGTTTTGAAAATTGTAGGAAAAATTCAATTAATTTTAGAATATATTTAAAAGTTCCGAAAAAAATGTCAAAAATGATTTTAAATTTGGAAACATTTAAAGCCAGTTCTAGATGTCTCAAGATTTTGAAATTTAAAAGAAAAATAATTTAACTTGTAATTTCAAAAACTTTTTAATTTAAAAGTAATCAATTTTTTAATGTTTCTAGTTTCAAATAACTCAATCATACAATTTTGAAAATTTTTCAAGTTTATGAATTGATTCTATAATCCAAATTATTGAAAATGTTAACGTGGAATTATATTTTTGGAATTCAATCTAAAATTTCCAAGTCTATAATTTATAAAATTTCTAAATTTTCCAGTTTATCTGCATTTTATTTAAAATTATTCAATTTTTTTTCAAAATTCATCTCTGGTTTAAAATCAACTATTTTGTTTAAAATACTTTGTTTTTTTAAATTGAAAATTAACTCTTTTTTTAACTATAAATGCAACTATTTCGCTTTTAGTTAAAAATTTATTTTTTATAATAAAAATTAATCTTCTCTACTAGAAAATTTTTGTTAATTTAATTTACATAAAATTTTTTTCTTCCTGAAAAAATCAAATATTTTGTTTTAAGTTAAACTACTTAAAAAAAATTTGTTTTGTTAAATATTAATACCATTTGAGTCGAAAATTCATTTTTATGAATCGAAAATTCAACAATTTGGTAGAAAATTAAATAATTTAGTTGAAAAATTAACTTTTCTGTTTGAATTGCAACTATTAAAAAAAATAAGTTAAACTAATTGGTAGAAAATGAACTTTTTTGTTTAAAAAATCATATTTTTAAGCTGAAAATTCAACTATTTGGCTAAAAATTAATCATTTTTGTTTTAAAGTTGAACTATTTTGTTAAAAATCCATTCTCGGAAAGATTCACGTCTGGTTGAAAATTTTTCTTATTTCTGAAAAATTCCTGGTTTTTTTAGTTGAAAATTTTACTGTTTTTTTTTTCTTCAAAATTCTACTTTTTTGTTTGAAAATTCGATAATTGGGTTAAAAATTAAACCAGTTTTTTGAAATTTTTTTAAATTAAAATTTCAACTACCTTAACAAAAATTCTCTTTTTTGAAAAGTTTACTTGATTGAAAATTCGTTTTTTTTTTCTAAAAATAATTTTTCTAAATACAAATTTTACCACTCCATTTTCTTTTTAAAATTAACCTTTTTATTTGGAAACTGAACGTTTTTGTCGCTGAATTCGACTGGCTAAAAAATCGTTTTTTCATTTAAAAAAAATTATTTTTCGGATTGAAAATTGATCTTTTTTGATAGAAAAGTTTACTTTCATGCTTGAAAAAACTTTGTTTTTTTATGACTCAACTATTTTGTTGAAAATTAAATTCTTTGATTGAAATTAACTACTTTTTCAAAAATTCGTTCTTTTATTCACAAATAATTCTTTTTTTAAATCCAACTTCCGGTTTTGGTTAAAAATTTGATCTTTTTTGCTTCAGACTTCCACTGTTCGGTTAAATATTAATGGTTTTGGTTAAAAATTCGTATGTTTGCTAGAAAATTAAACTTTGGGGATGAAAATTTATCAATTTCGTTACAAATTTATTTATTTTGTTAAAAAATCTTGTATATTTTTTGGAAATTCGTCTCTTTCAATAGCAAATTGATATTTTTTTGAATTAAAAATGCAACTATTCTATTTTTGGCTTATTATATTTTTTCTTAATTGCAAATTCAAGTAATTGGGTAAAAAAGTTGAATCACTCTTTGTTCAGAATTTATTTTATTCTTTGAAGATTCATCTCTCTTTTATTAAAAATATAACTATTTTGTTCAATATTCTTTTTTTATATTAAAAATAATTTTTTTTTCATTAAACATTCGTCTTTATTGGTAGAAAAATAATCTTTTGGGCTGAAATCTCCTCTTTTTGTGTCAATACTGCAACTTTTGGGTTGAAAATGAACTTTTTTTGCGGAAAATTTATATTTTCGGTCTGAAAATGCAGCTATTTTTTTTAGGAAATTTGTCTTTTTTGTTTAAAAATTGGTCCATTCTGTTTAAAACTTTATTTGCTTGGTTGCAGATTCATTTGTTTAGTTGTAAATTAATTTTGGCTAAAAAATGAAACTACAATGTTAATTTTTTTTAAATTAGAAATTGATTTTTTTACTTGAAGATTGAGTGTTAGGATGAAAATTCAACTATTTGGTTGAGAATTATTATTTTTAGGTTGAAAAATCAACAATTTCGTTAAAAATTCAACTATTTTTTTTCTCAAAAAATTTAATTATTTTACTGAAAAGTCATATGGTTAAAAATTCGGTAACTCAGTCAATTTACCATATCAACAAACACAAATTATTGCATTAAAAAATGTCGCTACACTGTTGAAACTTAAACTATTTTTACAAAAATTCGTTTTAAAAAATTTTAAGTAGTTTGTTTTTTTACAACAAAATTAACTTCCATTTTTGTTAAAAAATATGATCTTTTTTACCTAAAAATTCAAGTCTTCAGTTCAATAATAATGTAGTTTGTTAACAATTCTTCTTTTCGGTAGAAAATTATCCTTTCTGATTGAAAATGCAACTTTTTTGTTTAAAATTCTTCTTTTAAAAAAAAAAAAAAAACCAATCAGAAATCTTTCCTAATCAAGTTCTATCTGAATATGAAGCTGTAATTTTATTTTTTTTTTTTTATTATTAAAAATTGATATATTTAGTTGAAGATTGAAAATTAGGTTTAAAATTCAACAATATTGTTAAACCTTCGTCTATTGGAACAGAAAATTCGGCTCTTTAGATTTAAAATTCACCTTTTTTCTTAAAAACTGAACTGAATTCTTAAAGATTTAATTATTTCGTTAAACAATCTGACTGTTGTTGGTTGAAGTTTAAGCTTTTTGTGTAAAGTTGCAAAAATGAGAAACTTCAAAGTATTAAATGAAGTGAATTACTTTTTTATATTAAATTTAATAAACAAATTTATCAACATATTATTTTTATTGCCTCTGTTTTTAACCATTCAAAATCTAAAGATGCGATTGAAACTTAATAAACTATTTTTAATTTCAAAATAAAATTAATAATTGTATATTCGTAATCAAAGACTTTGATTAAATTAAAAATATTGTTTCACTTTAAATTATTTAATTTTTAATCCTTTAATATTTAAAATTTTTAATTAAGAAAAAAAATAATTATTTAATATTCAGAAATACCTGACTGTTAATTTCATAACAGTAAATTAAGGCCAAATATTTAAAAATAAATAAATAAAATTTAAAAATAAAAAGCTTTTAAAATTTATACGATACAATTTTTATTGTTCTATTTACAAATGTTTAATTTGTTATTGAAATTGTTAACCTTTGGTGTTTAAATAACAATTGAATGCTAATTATTTGTAGAAAAAGTTTGAGTAATTTTAAGAGATATTTAGAATTTAAAAAAAAAATTAAATGTTAAAACTTGAAATAATTTCAAGCAATTGAAACGAAGTGTGTTCACATTTTTTTCAGAATTTCTAAGTATATTTTAAAATTAATCGAATTTTTCCTAAAATTTTTGGAAAGTCCTGCAAATAAAAAAAAAATCCCTAAAATCTCCCAGGTTCTTTTTGTTTTTAATCATTTTGGAAATCTCTTGAAATCTTTTTAATTTTGGTTTTAGAATAATTTTTCAGAATCAAAAATCTTTTTTAGTTTTCCCTGAAATCTTAAGAAAATATTTTAATTTTTTTAAAGCTTTTCCATGATTCTTAAAAATATTCTAAATTTTTTGTTTGAAATCTGCAAAAAACTAAATTTGAAATCGTTTCAAGTTCTAAATTTAATTTGAATCTTTTTACAACTTCTAAGTATCTCTTAAAATTACTATAATTTTTTCTACAAATAATAAAACTTGAATTGTTATTTATAAATCCAAAGATTAACGATTTTTTTTAAATTTTCAGAACTTTGTAAATATTGAGGAAAAAATTGGATTCACTTCAAAATATATTTTTTAAAGTTCTTCTAGATTTTTCAAGGTTTTGAAATAAAATTTTTAATCTTTTCAAAGATGATTAAGTTACAAGAATATTATTTTTCATTTTTTTAAGGTGTCTAGCTTAAAAGTACTTGAAATAATATAATTTTGAAAATTTGCCAATTTCATTGCTTGATTTTTTGTTTAAAGTATTGAAATTGCTAACGTGGATTTATATTTTTCGAACTCAATCTAAAAAAGCTTTGAAGTCTATAATTTATAAAAGTTCTAAATTTGGCAGTTTATCTGCTTTTTATTTAAAATTATTCAATTTAAGAGTTCCACTTTGAGTGCTTTAATTTATTCTTTACTGTTCATTAATTTGAATGGAAAAATTTTTAAAGTAGAGTTAGATTTTTTAATTTCATTAACACTGAAAAAGTTTTTTTTTTAAATATATTAATATATTTATAAGATAAATATATAATGATTTTAGCTCAGAATTGATCTCTTTGATTTAAAATTAGCTACTTTTTTGAAAATCCTATTTTTTTAAAACTGAGAATCAACTTTTTTTAGTTAGATATGCCACTATTTCGTTTTTGCTTGAAAATTGATTTTTTAAATTAAAAATTGTTCTTCTCTAGTCGAAAATTTTAAAATGTAATTCACATTAAAGTCTTTTTTTTTGCTGAAAAATCAACTCGTTGGTTTAAACTTTAAATTTAAACTGTTTTAAAAAAATGTAGTTTTTCTTTTTGAAGATTAATTAAAATTATTTTTTCTCTTTTCGAAAATTCAACTGTTTGTTTAAAAATTGTTTTAGTTTTATGACAATTCTTTTTTTTTCATAGAAAATTAAGCATTTGTTGTTGAACATTCACCTATTTGGTTAAACATTTTTTATTTACTTTCTTCAAATTTCAACAATTTTGTTTTAAAGGCGAACTGTTTTGCTCATAATTTATTTTTTTGGTTGACACTAAATATTGTTTCAACAATTGTTTTTTTTTATTGAAAAATAATTTTTTCCGCAAAAAATGTAACTGTTCCGTTTTTGTTTAAAAATTTGATTTTTTTTCTTCAAAAATTCAACTGTTAAATTTAGTGTTGATCTATTTTGTAAAAAATTCGACTCTTTGGCCAAAAATTAAACATTGGGGATAAAAATACACATATTTGGTCACGAATTTCTTTATTCAGTTAAAAATGCAACAATTTTGTTTCAAAGTTATCCCTTTTGCTCAAAAATGCAATTTTTCTTAAATTCGTCTTTTTAAAATAATGAAAAATAAAAATCTTTCCTAATTATTGAGAATTCCAAAAGAGAAGATTCTACCTTGAAAAAGAATGAATTTTAAATTTAAGGGAACGGTTAAATGGTTAATTTTAAAACTGAAAAAAAACCAACTGAACCGAGAAATGATTTAAAATTGAAAAAAATATTAATTGGAAGCTAATTTATTTTTTAATGATCCCAAGAATTAGGTAAATCCTGGAATTTAAAAACAATTAAATTTATCTTGTACA
>JAWWLR010000158.1:119154-135351 GCA_035041075.1 Acraspis erinacei | reverse complement strand
ACCACTTCTGCCTTACATGAAAAACATGTAATTAAATCCAAAAGCTTCTTCCTTGTACAATTATCATTCCTTTCCTCGATAATTGCTGCTATGTACCAAAGAATGAAACCATGTACCTAATAAAAATACTTCCTTTCTAACTTCGGTTCTCAAGCTTCCTCTGTTTGAATTTTCCTCTCTCCCGTTTGCAATCTGCCTTTCCATTGCAATGTTCAGAGTTGATCACACTTTGAAATTTTTCGATTTGTTCAAAACCCTCTCGTTTCAGGCTTAAGAATTTGACGTATAATGGATCTGATGAACCATACATCTAGCGAAAACCTTGGGAACATCATTGCAAATCCTCGGAGCGTTCGAACTACGTTTAAATAAAATTAGTCGTAAAAGAATATATGAGGAGCTTACTTTCAAAAGGGAACATATCCACTTGGGAAAATTTTTCAGGAAGAAAAACAAACGTTATACGTTCTAATAAATTTTGTTTAAACTACTTTTATGGTCTAGTATTGTTTATTTAAGCACCAAAAATGATGTCCGAAAATAAGAACAATCTATCCCAAGAACGGAAGGCGATAAAACCATTTTTAATTTGGATATGTTCCTTTTTTATGTGAACGGAACAGATAGTTCGATGGAACTCATCACACAGACTTAGAAACGAAGAAAAACCAATTTTTTTTCAAATTATGGATATGTTCCCTTTTGAAAGTAAGCTCCTCATATAACCATTTTATAAAATCCATTCGGTTTTTTGAATCCCTATAGTCAATTATAAATTGACTGGAAATTTGACAAACCATATGGATGTAAAATTTTGTTCAGACCTGTGGCAACTTTTATATGAATCATATTCGCATTTTTCAGATCGCTAATGTTATAATTAAACATATATACGCACTTATAACATTTTAATTTTAGGCAATAATGATTTGAAACCAAAACTATTATGAATTTTCATCACAAAGATGGAATGAATTCTAATTCATTCAAATTTATTTCTTTATACTTATTCATTTGCATCAAATGTCAATGAATTTTGTAAAAACTGTTGAGTCGGACGGAAAATCAAATCTCATAACGAAACGTTATCCATCCAAATATTTAAAGCATTACAATTTTGAATGAATGCAGAGTATGCTTGAATTTTGAACGTGATAATTTCCATACATAATATATAAATGAAAATTAATTAAGTTTTAACGATATGCATATATGCAATAAAAAAACTTTATTGCACTCTTCATGTTTATGTTTTAATGGAGAATGCAAAAAAAAATCATTTTTTGTTTTCCTTTTAGGTGCTTATGCAATAAGCATGAAAGTTTTGCATATTTTTAAGTTGAATTTTCCTGCTCATCTTTTTCTCTGGCGCATAAAATTGTTTAGAAGTTAATAATCTGAATACATTATATTTTGCCATCCAAGTATTTCGGTGTTTCATTAATAATGAATGAAATACACTACATGTTTTCGAATGTGTAGTTATGTCGCTCAAATTATATATACATTAACATGATTACTCATTTCTAATATACATTAGTCAATTTCATGATTAGTTATAAGATTATATGATGTGCACGTGAAAAATACACGATACGGATTTATACGGATTTTTTAGCGTTTACCCCCACCCCTTCGCTATAGTAATATACGGATTTATAGCGCCAGCGACGCGGCAACACTGGATCGATTACAGAAATCCATTCCGGGAGGAAGGAATTTTGTCGGTTGGTTAACCGGATCGAAGTGTTCTCATAAAATGATTGTAAGTTGTTAAAATAAAAAGGTTTTTTATGCCGTAATAGGCTTTTTCCCTAAAGAAATTGTTCTTTTTTTAAGTTCCTAGATTCCCTGCGCAACAAATTTACATTTCAGAGAAATTTAAAGTTAACTGAGTTGTCGAGCCAATTGAGGTTAGACAACCAAGACGTAAGGTCAAAACATGGTGCCTCATGTGAGGTAATGAAATTCATTACCTCCAAGTTTTTTTTAAAGGATTAAATTCAATGGATTTGAATGTGTTCGGACGATGGCGGGAAGTTGGCGTCACGCGTGTGCATAGGTGTGGTATAAGTGCTCGGTGCGAAGGCGCCGCAAGGCTCAGCGACAGGTCGCCATGGTGATTGATGCCAGGGCATCATTAAGATCGGCACCAGGGTGCCACAGGGCGCGGCGAAAGGTCGCCATAAGAATTAACGCCATGGCGTCATTAAGATCTGCAGATCGGCATCAGGATGCGACAGGTGGAGGCCATAATGAGAAATATTACCATGGTATTATTCTTGCTAGCGGTAACATTACCGCTAAGCTGTGAGTTCAGCGCCGAATAGTAAGATGTATCCCTCCGCCACAGAGCGGTAGGGAACCACTTTCGGCAGTGCCCGCATTCTGTCTGATGCGCATCTGGCCGATGGACGAAGGTTCTCTCTAGCTCTCACGAGTCGCTCCCTTATAGGAACATCTCAAAGCCCAGGAGGTCATCGATCATCTCAATAAATAAGATAAGTATTCCAGGTTCGTGAAATATATATATTTTTGTGATCCGAAATTATTAAAATCTGAAAATTCGATATTTAAATTTCCACGTGCATAACGACGCCACGTGGTGAAATTAAGGTTAGAAAACGCAAGTGCGGGTGCGTCGGTTGGGTTATTTCAATCAAATTAAATTTATTTTCGCATTTAATTTTGATGATATTCTAAGTTTCTTTCTTAGTTTATTTCGCAAAGTATAAATGTCTCGGTCAAGAAGTAAAGGGGATTCACATTAGGCGAAGAGCTGAAAGCTCTCACAAACACATCGCATACATATCTATACAAAATTACGGTTTCTTCATTCGGGTTGCCACCACTCGAGGCAACAAAATTTTGTTTTTAACTGATTCGCATTTGGTTAAAAACTTTCGATCATGGCTTCCACGGAAAGTGGTAGGAAGCGTATTGCATACATTTTACAAAAAAGGCATCTCTTTAAAAAGCGATAGAGGATGAAAACGGATTTAGACATACCGTCGTGTGATTACGTGGGTGCTCGATTCCGGCTAGATCGGGTTAACGCGCTTTTTACGGATCACGGGAAAAATAACAATGAATTGGCAAGCTTGAGTCCTCACCATCCTGATCTCGGATCTTTTATTGAAATAGAGAATAGTTATTACGAAATAGGAACGGCGGTAAAAAGAATGCAAAGTTCAGTTCCCCTTTCTCGTTCAACTTTGAATACAGATAATATAACGATTTCAGAACGTCAGCACCGTCCGAAATTACCCACAATACAAATCCCTAAATTTAACGGAGAATCAAGACGTAAAGTCAAAACAGATGATGAAGAAAAATTTGCCAAAGAAAAAGATGCTGATGAAGAAGACGATGAAATTATAGTGTTATATTGTAGACAAATATATAATGCAACGTCAGACTGACTCATCCGAAGGTATATATCCAGGCTCCAAGCCACGCCGAGGCAGAACCCGCTACGCCTCGAGCGAGACCACTACTTTCGGCTCGACTGTACCAACATATTGAATAAAGCTTCCAAAGTATCTTTAAATCTGTAACCCTCAATTATTATTCCCACTCTTTAAAAAAAGTCTGATTGATCCTGAAGCAATTTACAAATTCTCGATCCTGCCAGGATTCAGCATTTCGAAGGAGAAAAAGTGCTGCATATCGCTTACTCCACTTAAGGCGTGAGGCACCCTGGGGATCACGAAGTTCCGCTCAGACCGAGCCAGAATTCCGAGAGGTGCTCCGGAGACCAAGACCCGAGTCAAAGGAGGTTTACCAGTAGATGGAGGCTACGACTATTGCACCGTGTGCTGAGAGAGGAATCCACACTTCAAGGGACATTTTCGTCGCAGCGACCTGATTCCGAGAAGAGCAACATTCCCAGCCAGAGACAGTTGTTCATCGTCCCGATTAGGAGTCACCGCTAACCCGGAGATAATGATGTTCATCTTCTTCCTGACTGTACTCTTTACACAGGTATGTTGAATATAGCTAGGCGATAGTAGGTTCTCATTGTCTTTTGTAACTCAGGGATAATACAAGGCTCTTAATTTTCTACTCGTTTTGAAACATTAAACGCTTAAAGTAGCTTTTGTTTGAAACCCCTACACGTTAATTGAAGCTCTTATAACTTTTTGAATCGCGTGAGAATTAATCACCGACGTGTTTCGCACGATAACTGATGTTTTAAATCTTTCACTGATAGGAAAAATAGGGAAGAGCTTAAGAATTATCACATTAAGTACACAACATACACCATTACAGCATCTATTTTATTGTGTTTACTGAGAATATATATATGTATGTACACCTGTTATGTAATAATGACGCAATGACTGACGCATTAGAGACATATGAACGAATACAGAAGTTCCCCCAATATTATCTCTTCAGATACCAGCGAATGTGAATCCGAATATAATTCCACTTCTTGTGTTAGCGTAAATTTTTACGAGACCACCGCGAACAATTCATATTTTCCAAACGCAATTAGAATCATCGACACTTGGGATAATCATTTGAAAATGGACGCCGTAAAGAACTTATTATACCGCGTTAAATCTCAAGAGGGAATTGATATGACAAAAGAAGAGGCCATAGATTACGCAATGAAATTACGTGAACAATTAAAAAAACATACGTCCATGATAAAAGATATTCGCGACGAAGAAGAAAAACGCGCTGACGAGGAAAAAAGACGCATAGAAGAATATCAAGTAAAGATAAAAACCATGCAAGAATCACTAGAAAGACTGATGAGGGAAAATACTTCGACCCCGGGCAACAGTAGAACAAATCCAACCGCGAGTGCACCACCCATCGATGACACCGCGATAATTTCCATCTCACGACGTAAAGAGATCCAGCAATTAATGTTTGACATACCAGAGTATAATGGCACAACAAATGTAGAAGCTTTCATAGATCAGATTCGCGACGTACAAAAATTAGTTACCGCGGAAGAAAGTTACCTGCTAGCACAAAAGATTCGTGCCCAGAAACTGAAAGGTGACGCAAGAGAAATAGGAGATAGAATTAAAGATATCTCACTAAAGGAACTCGGCGACAGCTTGAGAATAGCTTTTGGGGTAATCGGGAAGGATTTCAAGCAATTAGTAATGGAAAAAAAACTCGATGAGACAAGGAAGTACGGAGAAAAACCGATAATTATATAAAACTTTATACGGAAATTGATAGGAAAATTCAACGCGCAATAGATCAGACTGAGGAAACCTTTAGAGATTTTCGCAGACGAGAAGAAAATTTAGACCGTATAAAAATGTTTGTTCGGACTTTGCGCTCGGAGATCCGGCTACCCGTAGCGATAAAGAAACCTGAAAAATTAAATGATGCCTATAAATACGCATTAGAAGAAGAAAAAATAATGAAAGATGATGAAGAAGTCTCGCGATACCGACAATCTAGAATGACGCAACATGCAACAAGACCCACAAGGCTATCGCGGACGAACTGGTCAAAACAGGATGAGGCTAATGATAAGAAACCGCTTGCAGACAGACTACGCAGCGTATCTCCCGGACCAGATAAGCGAGTTTGCTCACACTGCCAAGGCAATCACGGTTCGGACAAGTGTTGGCGTAAACACCCCCACCTACGTCCCAATGGAAATTTTCAGAAGGTCAGATTCAGCAACAAAGACCCCCCACAGCGCAAATACATGACACAAGAATACGAGACGGAGAGCGAAGAGGAAGAGACGGAGAGGGGAGATCAGCTAAGCGACTATTCTCACTCCGAGGAGGTGGATATCCCACAGTGTCTCTACGAGCAAGAGGCTATATGGCATCAAAGGGATTCCTCATAGACACCGGCAGTCCCAAATCATTTCTGAAAGCAAGAAATGTTAATATTGATGAAGTAAATTCACCAACCAAATTCACTACCCAACAACGACCACGATACGAAATAGTTAATGCTATACACGAGGTAATTGGAGATTGCAAAATAAAATTAGAGCAGATTTTTAATGATTTCAATATAGTCAAACACAACTTTCCAATGAGTTTCGACGGAATATTAGGTAGAGACTGGCTTGCTTCCAACAAAGCAAGCATTAATTTTGACACCATGACACTCAACCTACCACACCGACAAATCAAATTAGAAGACTCAGACAATCCAATCGTCTATGTAATCGAGGCACTTACCACCAAGACAGCTCACCTATCCGTTACCGCCGGTGATTACATCGTCGAGGGACCAGGAGTGGTACCAGGTATCTACCATACTAAAGGAGAACAGCCAATGCCCATTCACTTAGTAAATAACTTTGAAGAGCCCCTGGTTGTACGAAGGAAGGACATCAAGATAGAGCGATATGGTAAGGCACGTGGGATCAAGAGGCTAGCGCACGACAAGTCACCTTCGATACACGACAATAACCTTTCACAAGACATTCGAAAGGCAATGTTGCAGCATATGTACCAACAGAAGATACCCATCTTTTCTATAACAAAGAAACCACGCGAGAACACCAGATTGCGAGAATTACTCGACAAATCGCACCTCTCGCATTTAGAGAAGTCAGCCCAAGAGCACATGATTGATCTTTTAGCCGAATTTAGTGACATCTTTTATTTGTCTGGAGATAATATGCCTTTGGTATCAGATGTACAACACGAAATCAAACTAAACACAGACAAACCAATAAACGTTCCCCTGTATAAACATCCGATACTATTACAACCTGAAATAGAACGACAAATTGCCGAATACGAGGAAAAAGGTTTGATACGACCCAACTTCTCCCCATACCAAGCCAATGTATGGATGGTGAAGAAAAAACCAGATGCGAGTGGGAAGGAGAAATGGCGTTTAGTCATGGATTTCCGTAAATTAAATTCCTTCACCGAACAAGACAATTATCCTCTACCAAACATCGAAGAAATATTATGCATGATGGGCAACTCAAAGTATCTAAGCTGCTTTGACATGGCAAATGGTTTCTATCAAGTAGGACTACGAGAAGAAGACTGCAAGAAAACTGCATTTTCCACTCACAAGGGTCATTGGGAGTGGATAAGAATGCCAATGGGACTTATCAACTCTCCTGCCACTTATCAACGCATGATGAACTACAAATTGCGAGGCCTAATAGGGAAAATATGTTTTGTGTATTTGGACGATCTCATAGTATTTTCAAAAACAGAGAAAGAACACTTTCAGAATCTAAGAACTATTTTTGAAAGACTCCGTGAGACTAAACTTATCTTACAACCTGATAAGTGTAAGTATCTAGAGCAAGAACTCGAATACTTAGGACATTCTGTCACGCCTAACGGAGTGAAACCGCTCGAAAGAAATGTAGAGAAAATATTGAACTTCCCGCAGCCCAAAGACAAGAAATCACTTGAACGGTTTCTTGGACTCGCTTCTTATTATAGAAAGTTTATCAAAAACTTCTCAAAAATTGCCCATCCTTTAACAATGATGAAGGGCAACAACGTCGACTTCAGTTGGAATACCAGAGCAGACGAAGCATTTAAAAAGCTAAGAGAACTACTTTCCACATACCCAGTTCTCAAATATCCGGATTTAACGAAACCTTTCATCTTGAACACCGATGCCTCCAACGAAGGATTCGGAGTCATTTTAAGTCAGCTGGATGAGAATGGCAAGGAGCACCCTGTATCTTATGCCAGCAGAAGTTTAAGTCCTGCAGAGAAAAATCACTCGGCAACCGAGAAAGAACTCGGAGCTGTCGTATGGGGAATCAAGCAATATAAACATTTGCTTTATCAACAACGCTTTAAGGTCTATACCGACCACCAGCCCCTAAAAGGATTACTCATGGCAAAACATGACAATTTAAGTAATCGATTGTTTCGCATGCTACAAAAGCTCACCGACTATAAGATCGAGGTGATCTACAAGAAGGGATCCGCGAATGCGAATGCAGACGCCCTGAGCCGAGCTTTTACCACACGGCAGGAGGGAGTAGCTGGTACATCACAACAGAACCAAGATGCACCACAACAGGTGGAAATACCAATGACCAACGAACATGGTAATCTACTGCAACAGTTTGAACAGTTTGAACAACTAACAGCAGCAGATGAAGATCTAAACAGAGTAATTGAGGAGCACATCGCTCGGCAAGAAACTGTCTCACCAGAGGAATTCGAGGAATTAATAAGCACACCACAAGCATCACCACAATCCAGTCTTGCATCAACAGTAGCACTAAAATCAACGGAGGAACCAGAATCACCGATAGAGCGACCAATGCAGCCAGAAGAGCCACAACCTTCCACTTCAAAACAACCAGAAAACAACAAACGGCCCACTCTTATTAAAAGGGGACAGCTACATGACTGGGCTGAGGAACCCTCACCACCACCACCAAGGCTGGTAGAAGTAAAAGTGAAGTTTAGCAAAATAACAAAAATCATACACGAAAACACATCTCTTGAGACCTTGACGAAACTAAATAAAAGCAAAGCACCATCAAAAAACTTTTACTTCACAAGCGAAGAGGCAAAAAGGAAATTTTTGGAGGAGGTACCTTTAGAAATTCTCCCAATAGCGCAAATCACGCCTGAAATTATTCAGCCTATTTGTAACAACACAACGACTCAAGACGTTCGTGATACACGAATAAAATACAAAGAAGAAGGAGACCTTCAAATCAGCGCAATAAAATGCATTGACGTTGACTTCTTTGATGAAATAATTCAAACTTTAGTAAATGCACCAAACGGATCAATAATCGAGATCATACACACGACCGACGAGTCATTGTATGACAGAGCATGCAAACTACTGCATTATATATTCAGATGCCTAACAGACAAGGATCTCTACATTAGGCCACTGAAACCCAAACTCCTGAGAAAACGCAACACACAACTTAGCACCTTAGCCAGGTATCACGAGAAAGCACACGCATCGGAAGAGAAACTGCTCGTCGAAATACGAAAAGACATCACGTGGACAAGAATCAGGCAGGACATTAAAGAATATGCCAAGGACTGTCAAGTATGTAACCGAAAGAGAATGACACGAAAAGTAACAGCTACAGGTACAATCATCAGTGAACCCAAATTTTTGTTTGAACAAATGGCTATCGACCTCTTTGAAAAGGATGGCGATACTTATTTCATCGCAATTGAACTATTATCCAGATACGCATGGATAATAAAAATAACCAGTAAAGCACAATTACAGTACGTCATAAGAAGATTCCTTTCTCTCATACCAACACCCAGGAAGATTATCTCTGACAACGAAAACGCCATCAAATCAACGGAAGTTCTGCGACTTTATGAAGAAGAAGGAATACAGCACGTTCAAATTTCCGCATATCATCCAGAAAGCAACGGGATATGCGAACGAGTTATAGGTACCATCAAGAACCTTTCCAACTCCCAAACCGCAGTCAGTTGTGAACATCGATTAATCAACGCACTGAAAACATACAATGCAACGATACACAGCACCACAGGATTCTCGCCCGTAGAAGTACTGTTTGGAAAGCAACCCGAAATCGACCCCACGATACAAGAGCGGAACACACAACGAGAAGCCATCAGAGAAGTAGCCAAAGAAAAGATCAGGCAAAAGAAAGAGAAGAATTTAATACTTCAGAATAAAAGGGTCACGGGAAAAATGATAAACTATCAAGTAGGAGATCTCATCCAACATAAACGGAGATTCCAAGGCACGTGGTCAGAGCCCACTGTCATTAAGGAAATTAACCAACAGACAAAGACTGTTACAATAGGGAATAAACAAACACGACATTTCAACGAAATTCGGCCCTATTACTGCGAGTATTAAAAATTTCGTACATCCTACAGATACACGGCCAGGGATATACTTTAACACCAACCAAGTCACCTTTGGCAGAAGACTATATGTTTAACGCACATCTCTATAATGAGGTATGGAACACAATCCACTTCATCGACCTGAAGGATCTATCATCGGATTTCATGATTATCCAACACCGCCTGGTTAAATTAAGCAGCGCCTGCCACAATTACAAGGCATGCAACCATGAAAGGAGTATCAGGGGACTACAAACACAATTCCTTGCACTCCACGAACGGTTTGCCGATTACCATCTAATAGCCAACCGACAGAAAAGAGGACTCCTCGATTTTGTAGGCAAAGGTATGAAATTTTTGTTTGGAACAATGACTGAGAGCGATGCACAAAGCATCTCAGACGAAATAGATAAAAGCTATGACTCCAACAGAGAGGTCATAAAGCTAATACATAACGAAACGGCTCTTATGAAAACAACAATAACTCAGTTAGGGGGGGCCATACAACACCAGAACAACGATTTAGCAATCATAGAAAAACTTGTAAAAACCGGAATTAATGCCACAAGCAATGTAGTATTTAACGATAAACTTTTCGATTCAATTTTCAACGCTAAGTTACTTATGGAAAATTTGGGAAAGATTTTAGACGAATTAGATACAGCAGTTTTTAAAGGAAACGACATTTCTAAGATATTGATACCACCCAAAGATTTTATGAATGGTCTCATAAAAATAAAAGAAAACTTAGTCAAAGAAACACCATACCCACTAGAAATAACTAACTATTATCTATATCTGCGCATAAGCACAGTGGATATGGTGATCACCAAGAACCGCATTATATATCGAATTCACACGCCAATACCTAATTTACAGGTATATAGAGTTGTTAAATTTGTCCCTATACCAAAGACAGCATGGTCAGCCTCAGGGACACATATGATTTTGACAAACGTACCACAAGAATCAATAGCTTACTCAACAGACAAGACAGAATACACTTCCATCGATGTTAAAGATTGTATACATTCAGGAAAAATATATTACTGCAAAAACAATAAGCCCGTAACACGTATCGCTACAGAAAATTCTTGTATGATGTCCATCTTTCGCGATCAAAGATGCGAGGGTTGCGAAGAAAAATATTTCTCTCTCTCCGACACCTATTTGTATACGTTTAGCAATGGTTACACTTGGTTTATCCTACCTAAGAAAGTCGAGAATTATGTAATCTCCTGCCCCGGGCAATTAGAACAAACTATAACAATAAATCAAGCCGTGCTTCTCACACTTAATAACCATTGTAGAGCACGATCCTCGGATCGACTTTTATTACCTGCAATACATAATTATGATAAAGAAAACATTACCGAATGGAAAATAAATATAACAATAAACAACATACACTTACATACATCCAAGATGCCGATATTGTAATACCTGCATTACAAAGCCATCAAATTCATTTTGACAATTTAAAGAATTATGCCCTCTCACTAGATGATTTAGCTTCTCAACATGAACAATTACTTGCACAACGACGATCCACACATTGGCAGCACTCTGCATGGTCCTGGACCAGTAAAATTTTATATGCACTAGGAATATTTGCGATTCTTATGACACTCTGGAAATATTGTTATTTACGAAAATTATTTGAACTAGTATACTCAAAAATTATACCTTGTCACACCACGAAATATGTAAGAAACAACTCTGCACAAATTGTACACCAGCCCACAGCGCCTGTATACTTCGCCGTCAAGAACAATAGGCACGTACGAAAAAACGATGACGATATATTTTTGTAAAAGCCAGGAGTCTTTTCTCACCCTATGCGAGGGGTTGTAGACAAATATATAATGCAACGTCAGACTGACTCATCCGAAGGTATATATCCAGGCCCCAAGCCACGCCGAGTCAGAACCCGCTACGCCTCGAGCGAGACCACTACCCTCGGCTCGACTGTACCAACATATTGAATAAAGCTTCCAAAGTATCTTTAAACCTGTAACCCTTAGAATAAATGAAAAAACTGAATTAGAATTTGGTACAATATCGTTCCAAAATAGGGAAAACCGAGGTTTTATTACACTTATTCGTACCACAATACCGAAGTTGAATATTATCACACGCGTATTTGAAACACGAAGACGAAAAAGTAGTATTCTAAATATGAAATATTATTAATCTCCATTTCAAGAATTAACACTATGAAAAAATGATATTCTTTTGACTGAGTTTTCCAAAAATAATTTGAATAAGAATCTCGCCGCAGCCGTTTCGATTTTTCATAGCGATTAAACGTGCGATTAAGTTTCTAGGGAATAAATTAAGTATGCAATAATAAAAATAATGTTTGTACGCGTGTTTCCGTATTTAATTGAGGGTCTGGATCGTGAAACTCGCTCAGCACTCGAGATAGTGTGAAATTATTGTCCAAAAATTTCGGAAGACGGAAATTTTTAAAGTCAAAAATGGATCTTTTTTAAATATAGGATTGTAGAGAATGATGAGATGGAACTTTTTTCTATTTTTTGTTTTCTTATCGGCTTAGTGTTTTTAATAATAAACTTGAAAAACTGAAAAAAATTGGCCCGAAATTCAATTACTTTTTAAGAAATAAATCATCGTAAGTTGGGCAAATATTATCGGAATTGTTTGAAGCTTTGATGTACACACTAAATGTACCCTAGAGATGCCTCCAAACTGTAGAAAATATAGAAGATTGCCTATTGTTTAATAATATTTATTTGCAAATTGATACCGATCGGTCGCCTCGTTTTTTCAGATTCGCCGACTAAAAGTGTCGAGGGAAATTCAGAGTTGAAACAAGTTTCAGTGAGATATTTGTTCCTCATTATTAAAGGAAGATTTCTGGAAATTTTCAGACGAATTCATTCAAATTGGCGGAAATATCCATTTTACAAGAAAGCATGCCATGCCGCCAATATTTCGAAAATTTATCAAACAAACTTTTTCGTTTATAAAAACATCCAAACATTTTCCAAATTTTCCGATTTCAAGACTTTTTGAAACATCAAAATTTTGAGAATTTATAACATTTCGTGTAAATTTATTATAATTTTAAAATTTTTTTAAAGTTTTGGAAATGTTGAAATATTTTGAAATTTTGAGAAGTTTTGTAAATTTGAAAATTTACAAAATGTTTCCAAATTTTCAAAATTTCAATATATACTCAAATTTCAAAAACGAAAAATTTTCAAAATTCTTAGTGGACGTATGCACAGCATATCAGATTGCCCAATTCCAAGCTGTTGCTCATTGGACTATCTATCGGAAGAAGGAATTCAATGCAATTTCAGCCTAGGGCACAGCAGCAGATGACAAAGCGGGAAGAAAGTAAAGTTGTCTGAGCAAGGCCGTAGCTAGATCAATGTTTCGGGTTGGAGGGATATACAGTTGAAGAATTTCCGGGTAGGGGGGCATGCAGCGGCACACAAAAGTTTATATTATGTACATGTTTCAACAATTTCGGGTGGGTCAACCTCCTCTCGTTCTGGCTGCGGCATTGAGTCTGAAACTTGGACTTTATTTTAATATATTAGATAAAAATATTTCATCATGGAATTCAAATTGAAAGTGCCGGGCGCCACACAGTTGGGGGAAAATGAATAAAATTCCCTAGCCGTTGCAAATCTTTACCGATCCAAATTAAAATTTTTTGAATACTCAGAAGACTGTCCTCTTTAATATACATCTGCAGAGGAGAGGAAATTTTTATTTGGTAAATACACATGTAGAAGCGTATATATTTTTATTCGCTACGTTTCAGCCATAACGCACAGCACTTAATAATGACTAAGCTTAAACTAAACTACTTCAATGCAAACAACATACCACAAACCGCAGCCCACAAATTCCAAGACCAAAGAACCCAACCCCACATATCCCAAGCCCACAAACCCCTATTTCGCAAAACATAATACCACAAAATCTTAAGCCTACGAATGTTTATCCCAAAAAACCTAATTGCACAATCCCCAAGTCTACATATCCCAATCTCACAAATCCCAAGCCCACAAAAGCCTATTCCACAAAATCCTAAGCCTACAAAACCCTATCCCACAGAACCTAATTGCACGATTCCCAAGCCCACCAACTCCAAGTCCACAAAACCCAATCCCATAAACCCCAAGCCCACAAAACGTAATTGGATAAAATCCTGAACCTACAAAACTCTATCTCCCAGAACCTAATTGCACAATTACAAAGCCCACAACTCCAAGCCCACAGAACCCAACCCTACATATCACAAGCCCGGAAACCAATCCACCATTTCTTAGTCTTCTCTGCAAGTATACGTGGAGGATCAGTCTTCTGAGTATACAAACAAGATTTCATTCAGGTCGGAAACATTTTTTATTCATATGAGATTCTTAAGTTTCCATATTTCGCCACCCGAGATGGCACTTTGTCCTTGGAACATGTTGATTTATAAATACAAGCAAAATTTTAGGTGCAAAATGCTAATTTATCTTTATTTAAAAATGCACATTTCCAGCGAAAAAAGTAACACAACGTTCTTTTTTTTTATAAATTCCAGATCTTCTGCGAAACTTTATTTTTTTACGTTACCTGAGTATTATAAGTAGAAGCATGCATATGCTGCTTAATTTGCATAAGATCTTCTATGATTTTTCCTAATTAAATAAGGATTAATTCGTCGATTGAATTTTAAATTTTTCAAATTTGGTATAAAAATCAGAAGATATCAAGTGATTTATTATTAATAAATTATATATATTTACCAATAGAATCAACGAGGAACGCCAGAGCAAAGAAGAGAGAATCGACGACCCTCATTTTTCTGTCGGGAATCGAGAAGGATCTAGGTAGAAATTTTGAAGATTATATATTGTAGTTGCTATCTCATTTCCCCTTCTTAATTATTCCACGTCGTAAGGTATTTTGATGGAGAAAAGCTTCCTTTTCCGAGATATTTGTATTTCATTAGTCTGCTTTTTTTCCAAATTCAAGTAAAAAAACAGGAAACGTTTCCAATATGCGCACAATTTAGAGAATGTAAAGTAAATTCTATCTTTCGTTGTCAGTAATATTTGCTTCATGTGTCGGAAAGAGTTGAAAATATTCTTACAAATTTCCGTGAAACCTTCGAAAAAAGTTTATTCTTTATGTTTAGGCTTATGAATTATTTGCAATGAGTAATCGTCGCCTGTAATTCTGGTTCTTTCTAGACTCTAGAAGCATCTATGATGACATTTCTGAGAATATACATATTCGCTTTCTAATGTTTCCTTCTAAATTATTCCACGCCGTAAGGTGTTTTGGTGAAGAAATACCTAAATTTCGTAGATATTTGTATTTCATCAATCTGGTTTTTTCCAAATTCAAGACAAAGAGCAGGAAAGAGTTACAATACGCACACACTTATAATTTAGACAATCTTGAATGAATTGCATATTTCGTTAAAACCTGTATTTACTTCACGTGACGAAAAGAGTTCAAAATATTCTTATAATCTTGCTTACAACTTTCTAGAAAAAACGTCATTCTATATTTTCAAGCTTACGAATTATTTGCACTATAAATAACTGTTGATGCGATATCAGAAACTGCTACATTACAGCAAAAAATTTTGATAAAATTATAAATATTTTATTATATTGTCGCAATATTATATACTGATCATCGTAATATTTTTTTATTATTTCCTTTTTTTTCTTCAACTCTATAATTCATTGTTTCTGCTGTCATCAGAAAAATGTTTTTAATGCAAATCAGACTTCACATCCTGCCATATTTTGAAAATAGAGAAATGGGGTGATTTTTCACGTTCGCATGTTTTTCGATCTCTTAAAAACGCCTTAGTATCTTTCAAGATACCCTTAAACTGGTCAAATCCTTTGAAATTTCTTTAAACTCTTTGACGCTCATCAAAATTAATTAGAATTTTTAAGATACCTTAAAGTATTTTAAATTATTGATAATTTTTTAAACGCTTTGAAACACTATTTTAACCACCTAAAAATTGTTCGGAATTTTTTTAAATACCCTAAAAGTTTTCAAATTAATTGAAATTCCTTCAAATTATTAAAATCTATCAAAAATATCTTGCAATCCTTGAAGATACTCTCAAAGATTTAAAAGCAATTAAAGAAAATCGAGAAATAGTTATGCGTATACCTGAATTCAGTAGTGCTCATCCAAGGGGTAATTTATTTAAATAATAGTGGTTAATTATATATCAAAAAAATAATGTCATTATTTAAAAATTAATAAAAATGGTACAAATGGTTCGATCCCTGAGCCGGTACCTCTGGAAATTTTTCTATGTACCTTTACCGAGGTTCTGGTGATTCGGAACCCACCTTAAGCTGTAGGTCCCCCCATCGCGCACTTGACTGCAACCCAG
>JAWWLR010000158.1:59331-71677 GCA_035041075.1 Acraspis erinacei | reverse complement strand
ATTGGACGTTAAATAGGATCTTTAATTTGGATTTTAATCTAATTTAAATTTCTTACATTTTAATATTTCGCAAAGATTCCACAAAGATTTCAGATAGATTTCAATGACAGCTTAAAAAAATTTCATAAAGACTCCAATTATTTCAATAATTTCACAAATAGTACCAAATATTTCAAAAATATTGGAAATATTTCCGGAGATATCAGAAAAATTTCAAAAAGATTTTAATTATTTTTTAAGGATTTCAAATTTTTCAAATATTTCGCAAAGATTTCGAATAGATTAAAAAGATTTTTATTATTTTACAACAATTTCAAATAGATTTCAAAGTGTGCACCAAGATTTCAATAATTGCCCAAGGATTTTACAAAGATTTCAATAATATCACAAATATTATCAAATATTTCAAAAAAATTTTATAAAGATTTCACAAAGATTTTAATTATTTCCCGAAATTTTGATGAAGATTTTAAATATTTCGCAAATATTTAGGATAGATTCAATGATTTCCCAAAGATATAATTAATTTCACAAATATTCCCGCATATTTAAATATTTTGAAAAGATTTCTAAAGATTTGAGAAAGATTAAAAAAATATTGTACTTATTTCCCAAAGATTTGAAAGAATGCAAATATTTCGTAAAGATTTCTGTTAGATTAAAAAGTTTACAAAAAGACTTCAATGATTTCAATACTTTCATAAATATTATTAAATATTTGAAAAATATTTTACGAAGATTTCAGAAAGATTTTAATTATTTACCAAAGATTTTAGAAATATTTCAAATATTTCGCAAATATCTCGGATTGATTCAATGATTTCCCAAATATGTCACTAATTTCACAAATATTACCAAATATTTGAAATATTTTGCAAAGATTTCTAAAGATTTGAGAAAGATTTTAATTATTTTCCAAAGATTTGAGAAAGATTTTAATTATTTTCCAAAGATTTGAGAAAGATTTTAATTATTTTCCAAAGATTTGAAAGATTTCTGATAGATTAAAAAGATTTCACAAATAGTTCAATGATTTCAGTGCTTTCACAAATATTACCAAACATTTAAAAAATATTTCAAATATTTTGCAAAGGTTTTCAATGATATCAGGAAAATTTTAATTATTTGCCAAAGATTTCAAACATTTCATAAAGATTTCAAATATTTCGGATATTAATTATTTCACAAGAATTTCAGATAGATTTCAATGAGTGCGCAAAGATTTAAATGATTTCCGAAAAATTTAACAAAGATTCCAATAATTTCGAAAATATTTTCAAATATTTTTGAAAAAAATTCAAACGATCCGATAAATTCAATCATTTGATTTCAGAGGGGGGCAATTCAATCTTTTGCACCTCCCTGACCGATTACTGGGCCAATGTGCCCCCTAGGGATCTGTCGCTTCCGAACAATTGATATTACAAGGTCCCCAAATTTTCCTCAAACTGTTTTGATAAGACGCATATTTTTTTTGGAATAAATATGCCTACTAGGGCATTTTACTGACCTTCTAATTCAATATTATAGTCATATACATTTGTGGTATTATTTTCTTTACATATAAAACGTTCCCGAACATTACTTAAATCTTGAAAAGCGAAATTTATTTAATATTACATACTTCAAAAGTTTCCCTCAAAATAGCGGTGCAAGTTTCCCTTAAGGCGCTTCTTCAGACTTGATTTTTAGTCCATGTATTACAAAGTCCAACTTTTCTCTTACAATTATGAAGTGTTTGATGTCATATTTTAACCACATACTCTAAAGGGCTAAATAAAAACTCCAACTAAAAGTTTTTTTTTTCGAAAAAATGCTCTTCTTGTTGTTTTTTTTTTGCAATTAACTGAAAATATGAAGCCTTTTATGCACTTGGGACGGAGCAAACTGCCACCGTGAGTGTACCTATGGCGAACGGAATATCGGTGCGGCCCGTTTCTGAATTACATAGCGGGAGGTCGAGAGTGTTATTTTTTCGACGATACTGGAAACCCAGGATTTAGACTGAGTGCCTGACATGCCTCATCCGACCTGTCTATTGTTAGAAAATTAGAGCCGGTCTAGAAATAAAAAAATATTAAAATATTAAGGAATTGAATTTTAATAGGCTTCATTAGGTTCATTGCAAAAATACAAGACGATTAAAAAAAGATCGAAGAAAATCGATTAACCAGTTCCATTTCTGTTGAGAGTTTTGATAATTTTGCATTCACTTTGAGATTACAGTCATTATTGACAATATTGACCGATTTTCCTTATATTTTTCTTGTATTCTTTTGTAAATTATATGAGGTAATTAAAATGTAATGGAACCATGTGTTGCTTAATTTTAGAGATTGTAACAGGTGATCATTATCAAAAGACAAAAGCAAATGCAAGGAAATCTGCAATATGCCTCGTACACATAAAGTATGTGATCAAAATTTTTGAGCAAAAAAATATACGTTTCTTCTCGCTTCTCAGATTCTACGACGAAAAATGTCGATTAAAGATGTTGATCAGGATTGATGAACTATTTTGCTTGAAAATTCATATTTTATGGTTCAATTTGACTGTTTCTCACTCGAAAAATAAAAATATTATTCATAGAAGCGGAGGAGCCCAGTTTTTCTAGGTGGGGGCAGGCCATAAAATCATAATATTAAATGGCACAATGTGTAAAAATTGTGCCATACGTCAGAATTTTTCATACGATATTTATATAGATAAATACACAATCAATAGTAAACCCTGAATAATAATGAATAATAAATTCAGGTATAAAATTGAGTATTGTCAAAGATTTCACAAACCATTAAATGATTTTAGATTCAATGATTTCAGAAATATTTTCTAAACATCACAAAATTTCTGTGTAGATTTCTGGTAGATATCAAACATTGTACAAAGGTTTTAATAATTTCCCAAAAAATTCAGAAAAATGTGGACGATTTTGCAAAGATTTCCGATCGATTAAGAAGATTTCGATGATTTCCAAAGACTTCAAAAAGGATTCCGATTCAACAGATTTCACAAAAACCTTAATTATTTCACAAAGATTTCACAAAGATTTCAAAGATTGCACAGACTTCAATAATTTTCGAAATATATCAAATATTTCTTTCTTTCTTCAGCATCACCGGCGTAGCCAGGGGAAGGGCTTCGGGGCTCAAGCCCCTCCCGAAAGTAAGTATTTTTATTATTTAATTCCCTCCCCCCCTCTTTGCCTAAACATAAACCCAAAGCCCCCTCCGAAAAAAATTCTTATTATGTATTTATGTAATTTCAAATATCCCGAAATTTCCATCTAGATAAAAAAGCCATTTATTGATCCATTGTGCCGTAGATCCATTTATTGGTTACCTAATGCTAAAAGATGCATAAATCCTACAAATGATACCCTCCTGCCATTACAAATAACTTATGCATCATTTCCCAAAATATCTGTAGTATCCTAAATGATTTATAGGAATAAAGACTTGAAAAAATCGCTCATTTAAATATGCCGATACAACATTTTTTATAATAATTTCTCATTGTTAGTTTTAAATGAAAATAGTGATTGGAAATCTGTCTCACAACAACTTGATGCAGTTTCAGTGAAAACATTCTTTTCCACGCCAACGTGCCAAAGCTTTGAAATAATTTATCTATTTCATTTCTTTACAAGATTAACACATCTACAAAATGTAGTAATTAAATCCTTACTGAGTTAAAAGTTGACAACAAGTTTAAGAATTCACAAAAAACTGCAGTTTTTTAGCACTTAGCTCTGAATAGCAATCAATTGTTTAAAGAACTATGTTTGTGACCTTACATAATTTATTACTTTGGCGAGTAAAACTATCTAGTATTATCAAAGCAGAAGATACACAAAGCAGTGATGATTTGTCGAAATCATTATTTGTATTAAATGCAATGAACTAATAAAGCACTTCAAGCGAAAAGAAAACAATGCCATTAAGTCCCAGCCGTACACATTTTCAAATTTTTTTCAATCGCTCCATACACAATCAAAACGGTCTTTAAAAAATGGAGAATAGTCATATCCTATGTAAAATTGTTTGAAATTTCGATTTTTGTGATCAGAATTTGAAAAAAATGCATTTTGAAAAAGTTATAGTTGTTTACTTAACAAGAAACGTGGTTCAAAACAAAAATTTTCTTTCAATATTTTCGGCTCGAGAGCATCGGTGGATTTCCACAATTTTTGGATTTCTTGCGTCCATGGACGCTAACCTTTAAAATGCACCAGTAGGTTTAAAAAAAACATGGCGGCACCAAATATGGCGCCTTGAATTGAAAAATTTTGGTATGTATACCAGAAGGTTTTTTGAGTCGCTGATTACGAAAATGATATAAGATTTTCAAAATTCAAGATG
Source organism: Acraspis erinacei (assembly GCA_035041075.1). Taxonomy (NCBI): domain Eukaryota; kingdom Metazoa; phylum Arthropoda; class Insecta; order Hymenoptera; family Cynipidae; genus Acraspis; species Acraspis erinacei. The sequence goes on along the minus strand of JAWWLR010000158.1, from coordinate 67,316 downwards.
GCGGATCCAATATGGTGGCAAAAATTTAAAAATTGCTTGATTTTCATGAAAATTTTTACTAGAGGGTTTTTTGGGTCGTTGATTACGAATATGTTATCAGAATTTTAGAATTCAAGATGGCGGATCCAATATGGCAGCCAACAATTTTGAAAATGTTTTAATTTTCATTTTATTCTTTTTTTTCTTAAAATATTCAGTACTATTATTTCAAATATTTAATACCAGTGAGTATTTTAATTATAATTAGCAACCCAAAAAATTGGATCCGCTATCTTGAATTTTGAAAATCTGATAACATATACGTAATCATTGAACCAAAAAACCCGCTAGTACGAAATTTTATAAAAATTAAATTTTTTTAAACATTTTGGCTGCCATATTGGACCCGCCATTTTGAATGTTAAAATTCTGATAACATATTCGTAATCAGCGACCCAAAAAAAACTCTAGTAAACATTTTCATGAAAATTAAACAATTCAAAAAATTTTTTGCCGCCATATTGGATCCGCTATCTTGAATTTTGAAAATCTGATAACATATACGTAATCAGTGACCCAAAAACTCGCCAGTACGAAATTTTATGAAAATTTAAAAATGTTCAACATTTTGGCCTCTACATTGAACCCACCATCTTGAATTTTAAAAATCTGATATCATATTCGTAATCAGCGACCCGAAAAACCTTCTGGTATACATTTTAATGGAAGTAGATATAAAATTGTTGTCTGAAGTTGGTTTATCTGAAGTTGGATAAAAACGCTGCAAACAATTGAAAGCTACATTTATCCGACGGCAGAAAAAAATTATCCGTCGTCGGATAATTGTAGTTTTCGATTGTTTGCAGCGTTTTTATTCAACTTCAGATAAATAATATCTCGGGGATTGACTGTAACTTGATGGGACTTGCGCCACCTGTAGGCATAATTTTTTCGAAACCTCAGAAACATATTTATTTTGTGTGGATTCCCGGGTGATATGCATGGAAATTCGTAAAAAAGATGTAAGACCTGTAACACCTGAAAGACCTGAAAGACCTGCAGTTTTAAAAACCGATGTTACTGTTACAAATTTTAGAGTTCTTTGTAATTAAATTTTTAACATCAATTAGTGACAATAGAGTGTACATTGTGTCTCAGGTCTGTATAAAATTGTAAATTGTAGGAAATGTTTGTAATTGTACTAGAAAAATAGAATAATGTTGACAGAACTTTTTAAAGTATCATTTGTCATCCATAGAACAATTTATGTGATAACTATATAAATATTAAGAAGGCCCACCTCCAATAAAAGTAAGTGGATTAATTGTACAGTAATAACAAAGTCTGAAATTTACGCTGGACTTGTTTTCATTTATGTCTGAAAATAAGTCGGTAACTTGATTTAATTATGAAAATAGTATACCGATAGATATTTTAGCAACTATTTGCCAACAATAGTCGGTCTTACGGTCTATGTAGAGTCGAAATAATTTTCAAAAAACATGTAGAAGAATGATATTTATTATTTTAAAAACTTCTCAACGTTTCAATCAACATTGCGGGTCTTTTTCAAGAGTCGATAAAATCTACAAGAGAAGTTATTTTTTGATTAAAAAATCTTTTTTGTCGTCGAAGAAACAAAAACAATTTTAGATCTGCTCTGTCTGGAATTGTCTACATATTGTAATTTCTCAAAAGAATTTTATTCAGGACCAGGAATTTTTTTATTCCATCGAAATGTCGACTTTTTACAAGTAAAAGTAAGTAAAGTACAAGAAAAAGTGCCAGGGTACTTTTCTCTCCCAGGTCCCCCTCTTAACTTTTTGAAAATCTAGCTTATGTAAAAAAAGCACATTGTAAATTTTCAACCCCTTATACAGGGTTTTGTTTCACTTTACAAGTTTAAAGGATAGTATTTTGAACAAATATTTGACATTCTTGTAAAATCAAAAGATTGTCACAGCCTACCTGTAAGTCCTAACATTTCTGAGCCTCTCATATTTTCCCTTAATTCTTATTAGTTGAAAAAAAAAACAAGATGAAATTTATTCAATTTATTGGATTCGAATGGTTGAAAGTAAGTTGACTTCATGTAACTGTTATAGCAACGTGGATACGTTTAACAATTTTAAGACACGCATGCATACACGCATACCTACTATAAGAAAATATATATTCTATTTTTCTGCAATTCGAAAGTGCAAGAGTGTGAAATACCATCAATGTTGGAGTAGCAACTGCCAAAGAAAGAATTGTCAAAGGTGCCTGGTTTCAAGATGACAAAACTAAACACGACTAAACACGACTAAACACGACTAAACACGACTAAACACTTGCCGGATAGAAAATTATTGGGAAGCTACTCGAGTCCGCGCCTGGATAAATCGCCCTGACCGCTAATACCTATGGCTGGCGCTTCATTGACGATCGATTGATATTCTATTGTGAGGCTGAATGGAAGTGAAAATAATTCCTAGTTTTGTATGGCCAAGCGCTAGTTTACAAATATCATTACAAATTACGTATTTCAAAGACCGTCTAGTCCACACTCTAGAACTCTAGATTCTAAAATCTATATGACGAGAAAAAAGTCCTTGTTTTTAATTTTATTTTTTTAAATACTTTTTTAGACGTTCTAGCTAGCGTCTAGTCTAGTCACTCTAGTCTACAGTATAGAGTCTAGACAATGCCTTAATTTGACGCAACGGGTCTGCCCCGATAATTTTCTACACGGGTTTCTGCGCCAGACTGGCTTTTCCATTTGGATTTTTTTTTTTGACACAGCAGAAGATGCACGACACAACGGAAGGAAAAATTACTGAGCCCACTAAATTTGTTTTGAAATTCTCTATTCAACAAATATTTAATACAAAATTGCAAAAACACCCTATATTGAGACTAAAATTTGCGTTCGTGGGTTACTTATGTTTTTTAAATTTATATATGGATTTATGAGATTGAAAGTGGCGCACATTGAACCTCGGGTGATTTATACGGCAGAATAACCTCACGCTAGATCTAATACGAGGGTTTTATTTATATCGAACTAACCCTAGGAAGAATGCTGGTAGTGGCTGATAGCGGCTAACAACGGGGTTCAAGTGGGGGAGGGGGGAGGTAAACTCTTATTTGTTCGACCTAATTCTTCGAAACCCATTCTAGAACCAAGTTATAGCAGCTACTATAGTAGCTGCTATAACTGATTGCTGATGGCTATAACCATCAGCAATCAGCATGTATTCTGCTAACCCACTGACGTCATTCTTCCCAGTAGCCGGTGTACCAGCTGATCTGGTATACTCACTCGACGAGCACCACGTGCGACGGCGGGACTCTTGTTATTATTGCAATGCGTCAATGCCCTCCACATCCGGTGTGAATCCAAGAATGACTGCGTTAATCAGGTGTGTGTATGTGTGGAAATGTGGGGTTGGTTTTGTAACAAGTATTTATTTTAAATGAAGCAACCAGTGATTAATAATCAAACCTTTCTTAAATGCTAGTGAATACGTATGTGTCTGTAGGTGTATCTGCGCAGTAACTTCATACCCCGATAACCTGCTCACTTCTTTTCATTTGTACGTGCACGCAGGTTCTTTCGAGATTAAAAAGTTGACACTTCCCAGTTGTAAAGTCGAAAAAAAGCGGAAATTCATACATGCTTGCACTACTGATACATCCTAACTTAATTTGATATATTTGATTCTGTGCGTGGTGAAAGTGGAGAACTTGAAGCTTGTACAAAATAGTCTTTATTCAATTCTAAGTTCTGAACATACAGTGTGACGCGACCACAGTACAGTGAGAATGACAATTTACTACTCCTGATTACGTACGTTAACCAGGTTGAGGTTCCCAGGTCCAGAATCGTCTTATCCCACTTCTGACACAGAGCAGTAGAACCCAAGAACATTTGGGGGTGGAAGGGAGTGGAGGCAAGGTGTTTCAAGTGTTTCAAGTGTTTCAAGTGTTTCAAGTGTTTCATGTGGCTCAGCTAAACTAGCTAAAGCGGCGATTCTGATACCTGTTTTACCTAGGTCCGGCATAACCAAAAACTCACCATAACATAAAAACAGTTATGGTTATGTTTATCTTGTTCTATATCTATTCTCTTCAGTGGTGCTACAAACATGATAAAAGGATTAAGTAGCATAGGTAGATGTTTCGATATTATCCTCAACCTTTTGACAATTCCGGAAACTATAAACGAGAAGAAAATGAATATAACAGGCCAGAAAATATTCCAATTTAGATTTAGAGCCTGAAAAAAAGCACACAAAGTACGCAACGCAGTACAACATGTTTATATTAATTACATATTTACAGAATAAATGGCAAGGTCGATAGTGAAACAATCATTAGCAGACAGCAGTCGACTGCGACTGTTTCTGGTCGTTGAATGTGCATTGCGCAGCAGAAGGTCATGGCTCTTCCTCACTTGACTCACTTGTCTCAACCTTCGCCCTCTGGATCGCTCAGTTTAGCATAACCCATCTATCTCTTGTCTGTGGTGCTGCGGCTGTTGCTGCTGTTGCCATACTAACGGATAATGACTTTAAACTGTAAAAGCAGTGTCAGAGAAACCACCTTTTTCTACGCATATTACACACCTTTACTCGACTTGCTTTTTTTCAAATAACTTAAAAGTAGAAAGTAAAGGGTCATTGTGCCCTGTCCAAAAATTAGTTTATTAAAAAAACTGACGAGCAGAATATCAATATAACTTCTCTAAACTTTCGGGGAGCAATGTCATTGGTTCAGTTGAAGAGAGTGAAATTATGCAATGATAATGGGGCTGGGACGACTGGCGAAAGGGGAGGGGAGAAACAAGGAGAACATTCGAAATATTCGAAATACAATTTAACATATGTAATATGATGCGAAGTCTGCAGGATACGGGCCATTTTAAATGAACTTTGGTATTCTTTTCCCTGACTAACTACACATAACCTTGGTACTTACAGTTAACATCGATTTTTCTAGATATAGACTATAGAGTGTAAAGACGGAACAGAATACCACAGTGAGTCAATGAGTATTGACTTGTTTGAGAAAGTTCAATTACAATCGCAAATCATTTGTTAATGTTAGATAAGGTTAGATTAAAAATTCATCTTTTTTGGGTTGAGACTGAATTGCTTTGTGTAAAATGTATGTTTTCGAAAAATCATTAGTCTAATTTCCCCTGTGTTTCGAGAGCATATTCCAGAATCTAGACTAGACTGTGAAGTCTGGAGCTCGTACCAGAGATGGTCTCCATCTCGAATCATCATCCCTCGTTTATTTATAGCTGCTGTGGGAGGGAGTGCAGATAACCTTGAAAGATAATTTAATAGTGGTATGTATAAAGGTAGTATGTAATGTTTTTGTTGCTGTTTCTGTTTCAGCAACGGCGACTTTGCGGACGAGAGCTCGGTGACCACAAGCGTGGCGGTTGCCGATATTGCCGATATTGCCCAAGTGCAAAGGCAAAGGCAACAACATCTGGAAGTAGAAAAAAAGAAGCACCTGGTTGTTGTTACTGGTACGGCTCCCACTGAAACTGGCGCTGGCGCTGCCGCTACCGTTACCGTTTGCCAAAGCGTTGTTGTTGGAAAAGACGTGGTAAACGGCAACAGCGCCCGAGCAGTTAATCAGGGCAACATTGGAAGCAGTGTAGGCCGGGTCACATCGCGCAGCCACCACATGGAGCAAGAAAAGCGAATGCGGCGAGAAATCGCCAACAGCAATGAGCGTAGACGCATGCAGAGTATTAATGCCGGCTTCCAGTCGCTCAGGACCCTGCTGCCTCATCACGAGGGAGAAAAACTGTCAAAGGTATCTTATCTATATATATATATATATATATATATATATCTATCTATCTATCCATCTATCTATCCATCCATCCACATTATTCTAATGATACACTGCTATTATTACTACTGCTGCAAACTGCAAACTGCAAACAACATCGTCGTCTTCATTTTTCCTCTTCATGACTTTTCAGCTTATAATTTTGGTCGCCCTATTGCAAACATAATATTTGAACGTTAACAATTATAAGATATTGACAGTACCTATATATGCCTGCCTACCTACACTGTTAGAAATACCTGGTTGAATTTTCAACCACATGTGGTTCAAGTTTTATAATAATTACACTGACGGTTGTTGAAATTTTTACTACATACTTTTGAATGAAAAATAAGCTACACACCTTTTATTTGAAATTTCAACTAAACAGTTGAAAATTCTACTACATGTAATTGGAATTTCAGTAAAGCGAAAAAATAATTTATTCTGCACAGTTGATGGATTTCAAATCAAGTATAATTTTTCAGGGAATTTAATTATTTCGATTAAAAATTTTTAAATAATCAAAAAGCTTTAATAAAACCCATAAACATTCCTTAAAAATCCTGGGCTTTGAAATTCGCTAACTGTACCAAAAAAATTTTGATGAGGAATCATGCGTTATTTCGTACGTTTGTGTGGTGAGATCTATGCGATTAATAAAGTGCATACAATATTTGGAAAAGTGAGCAACTTTAAAGAAGAAAAACAAAAGGAAGGTACATTGGAACTACATTACCACAATGACTTTCGCGTCCGCTTAGTATGCAGCAGTTAGTACCGATAATATGAATGAAATTTTCTCATTGTGACAATATTATTCCAACGTGTCTTGTCTTTATTTTTTAAAGCTGCTTCTTTTCTTAAATATTATATTATGTATTTTGTTAATATCGTGGGTCTCACGACACAAAGAAGCAGCGGTCTTGGGACTTGGTCACGTTGAGCGGTTGGGGTCTGGCTTCGCGAGAAGTGTGTATTTCCACACGTCTTCATTCATTTTCAAACAGATTTGATTGAATTTTATTTAAATTCTGTGAATGAACGAGATTTCAAGCACAAAAGTGGTTGAAAAGTGGTTGAAAAGTGGTTGAAAAGTGGTTGAAAAGTGGTTGAAAAGTGGTTGAAAAGTGGTTGAATTTTCAATATATTTCTAACAGTGTATACAGATATATGTCTGTGTCCTCGCTGTTGTTACTTATACCCTCTTTTTACCTTTTGCCCTTTACTTTCTACTCGGAAATCAGTGAAAAGATGATTGAGTGAATAGTCACTGCTTACCTTGTTTCCTCTGTGCGTGTCTCCACATTATATACGTCGAGTAGTCAAATTGAAAATGCAAATCGAACCACCGGTCGAGATGGAAAAACGTCCGAGTTGTCTTCTCTTCATATTTTCCTATTGTGTTTGATTCTCCTGCCATGTCATTTCAGTTATTAGCAATATTATATTTCTCTACAATTTTGTCTCGTACCGGTCGACCTTTTTTCCTAAAAAGGTCCAAGGGGTGGACTTTCGAAATTATTTTCTTGCGATGTTACAATATAAAAAAACCTCTAAAAACCCTTGAAAATCGGGTGCTTTTGGACATTACATTTTCACACGCTCTTATCTGAATACTTGAGTATCAATATTTGTAATCTAAGGTGAATAAACCCTTGCCGTCAATTAAAAATTACATTAATAATATTCAATGTACATATACTTAACACTTGAGGGTTTAGTGTGGACAAACAAGTACATGATGTATGTACCTGCAATAGTTTGATATTTTTCTGTACAACCGTCGAAGATTGTCATATGTAGTATAGTGGCAAATATTTACCTGTAATGATTACGGACTTTTACGGGCTTTTACTCGTTAACGTCACAAATATTTATCTGTAATTATTACACATGTTTTTTGCTTGCGTTGCAAATAAAATAATAAAGTTACATTCACAAGCCATGACTACCGAAATTTCACAGAAACACTGATCATCAGCTATGTTAACTCACTTTATCAATACAAGAACTAAAAAAAAGCAATCGAATTGATTTAAATATTCGGATTAATTTTTCTGTACCCTGTTAGAAATTTTCGTAGGAATTTTCAGAAGCGCGTCACTAAAGCTTTGTGCACACTGAAAAAAAATTCTGGTTGGAACAACTAGAATTCTAGTTAATTCAAT
>JAWWLR010000155.1:86453677-86464903 GCA_035041075.1 Acraspis erinacei | reverse complement strand
CGTAAAGAAAACCTTTGGGCCATAAGCTCTGTTTCGCTCCCAAATTTTTATCCTTAGCAGGTATTTAAAACTTTTAACTCACTTTCAATACCTGCAATACAAAAAGGACAGTGGCATTGATGAGACCGAAAAAAAGGCGGTTCTTTTACAATCACGAGCGGAGAAGAAGGGAACTGGAGGAAAACTTTCGGACCGAGTCCCTGACAGTAGTTATTTTATAATTGTTTATAAAATAAAACTGTCTAAAGAAAACTATCGACTACAACTTCACCTATTTTTGACAATACTTCATCAAAGGTCAATCTCTCTCGTGGATCATAGGACCAACATAAAACTTGTAGTTCCTGCAATGCAGGTGGTGCAGCTTTGTGTGGTTTTCTTGTTAAGCTTCGTGCTTTAAGTTGTGTTAACACTGAGTCATCATTAAGTTTATTAAATGGTAACTCCCCCTGATGGAAAATTTCCCAAAGTAAACACGAGTAGGAGTACACATCACTTTTTGTTGAATATTCATCCTCGTAAACTGCTTCGTAAGGTAACCACCGAAGTGGAATTACATGATTCCGAAATTTGGTATACTCTTGATGGTAAGGTTCTTTCGTCATACAGGACATTGAAATTTTAAGCGTGAGATTACTGGCGATCAAGCAATTTCTCGCAGCAATATCTTTGTGCACAAAACGATGATCCGCAAGATGCTTGAGACCTCTAGCTGCTTGATTCGCCAAAGAAATAATTTGTGTAACAGATAATTGCGGTGCACGAGGCTTAGAGTCATGCGTAGGACTTGAAGTGGTATGATCCTTTCGAGTTGCAATTAAAAATTGCTTTAAATCACCCCAGTCTGTATGTTCGATGATCATATAATCAGGTTCTTCTTCACGACAAAGGCCAATTAATTTGACAAAATTCTCATGATTCAGTCTATGTAATAGATCCAATTGGCGCTTAAAGTCTTGTAAAGCATTTTCATCCTTAGTATTAGTTAGACTCTTTACCATCACCACTACTTCTTTCTCACTATCTATTTGATATTTAGTAGAGAAGACGTCACCGAATTCACCACGGCCGAGAGGCTTTAGTTCTCTGATACTAGATCGAGAAATAGTGATCTTATCATAGCTATTTTTAGATTTCTTTGAATGATTGCTACCCTGACTTTGTGCAGTTTCTCCTCCATCACTTTTCTGAGACTCGCGATTGTCCTTCTTCTTCACGGAATTTGCTTTGAAGGCTGTCTCCTTCAGCTCTGTTTGTTCTTCTTGGACATCACCGTTTTCTAACTTATCTGTAAGAATATTATTTTGCATTAGATATAATATAAACATATTCACTGTCATATATTTAGGCTGTAATGCCTGGCATGATATTAAAATATCCATGTATTTATATTAGGTAATATATGGTATACATTTTTTGGTTATAGACGAAATAATATAAGGTAAATTTATTTTTCCTAACGAGTAGGTACCCAGTGGGCACAAAATTTGGAGACGTCTTTACGATATCGGTACAAGAACTTAACGATAACTGTATGACATCCTATGTCATGCTGCTCGCAGCATATTCTCATCAAATGGATGGTTAACGAACTAGATCTTTCTTGTTGGTCCCTCAAACTTTGTGCCAAAGCATAATCCAAACCGATTAATGTTTCGAAAGTTATCGGGTATACAGATGACAACAACGACAGAGAGAGACGCGGACATAACAACTGTTTTTTCTGACTCAGGGGGCCTCAAAACGTCGACATTTGATGGACTCCGCAAAAACCATTCGTCACACAAAACCAATACCTTCTAATTATGATGAGAATGTAATAATTAATTATTTTGTCTGCGATCGATATTAATTTTCGTTTGGTTTTTTGGATTTTGAAAAATCTATAACTTTGGTAATTTTCATTTCATTGAAAAGAATTATGAGGATAAATTCTTCGTATTTTTATGAACTAGATATGACACAATCTAATCTGACTTGTCTTTCGAAAGTTATCCGGTATACAGACGACGACGGCAACAACGACGATGCCGGGCAGATAGACAGAAACAGACGTAAAAACTTTTTTTCACACTTAGCGGTTCTCAAAACGTCGACATTTGATGAAATTCACGAAAGTAATTTTTCGCATAAAATTAGTATCTTCTCATTATGGATGAGAATATAATAATCTAGGAAATACATATTATTTTTATTTTACCTATTTGAATGAGTATGATAAAATACATTCTAATATTGATACCCGATGAAATTCTGACTTCATGCTGAGGGTCCATAATTTTTATCGAAAGGAGACCTAAAACCTATTTTTAGATTTGCCTACAACGGCATATTATATAGTTAATCGTACATTTTTCCCCGTGGGCACAAAATTTGGGGATATCTTTACTTCGCTTTAAGGCCAAGGACAAGCTGGTCATTCAGGAGCCCCCAACAACCCAAGGGATCAAGCCTCGTCAACTCGAAGGTAAAACTGTCCCGATTCCCTTTTTCAAGGAGTTGTTGTGTTCAAACGGGAGGAAACCAAAACAGAGGACGAACCAGGTAAAGAAGCGGAAGAAGTTTGTCCCATCATTAGACGGATACATTGGTAAGATCATTAGTAGGAGACTTCGCGAGTAGCTCAACAAAGCAAAAGCCGACTCCCTGGGAACTAATTGAATTCCGAGCTCGCTATTCTGTCGTAGATTATAAGTCATTTTGCCGCAGCTCATAAGTCATTTTGCCGTAGCTCATAAGTCATTTTAAAGTCACTTTAAAATGCTAACTTAAACTATTAAATGTTAGAGAGCAATGATTTGGTCAAGATTGAATTTCTCATATCTAGTGTAGTTGACTCTCCGTATTACCTGTCTGTGTGGGGATTTTGTAACTTGACAATTTTGTTTCACCGAGAGAGAGAGATAGAGAGAGAGAGAGAGAAGAAACACACCTTGAGGCACAAATTGTTAAATCCACTGTTTAACAGGCCATGCTGATACAATACATGCATACAGTCAGCAGATCGCAAACATCGTGTGCATGTCATCTTGTGATCGCACAGAACCTGCAGCCGGGCTGCAGGGCCTGCAGCGGACTCTTAGCGTTTTCAGTATCAGGCCGTGTTGACACAAAATACACGTACACAATCAGCATATCGCAAACATGGCGTGCAGGTTATCTTGTGAACTCACACTAACTACAGCTGGGCTACAGGATCTGCAGAGAACTTTAATTGCAGCTCTTGCAGATCAGATGTTATTATTATAATTATTTGTTCATAATTAATATTAAAATCATTCAGTATAATTTTTTTACTATTTTGCTCCATAGAAATGATAAAATTGTACAATTTGATCTTCTTCATACGTATGAAGAAGGTCAAATTGTGAATAATAGACAATTGAATATCACTTAAACTTGAATGAGCCCCAGGAAGCATGTGTAATAACGTAATTGATAAGTGTATAATAACAGTGCCATGATTTGACTGTTGTACAAATTGCGGGAAAACGACCTGTTGTCCGTGTTTGGTTTCTTTTTTTTAATTATATTCATAGTGTGCGAGAAAAGCGCCGTATAGTGTACGTGTGATGACCATCGAGAGATCATTAGGTTTGTGTAAGCTTTGCCCCCCCCACCAGTTTTGGTCAAATATCCACGTCTTGAGACCCCTGAATCCGAAAAACAGGTTTTTATACGAATGAGTGCCTGTGCGTTAGTGCGTTCGTTTGCTTTCGTATACTCTTTTATTGTCTTAACTTGAAGACCAGGTTCGTTAGCCAGCCATTTTGAATAAAAACTCAAAGTGTCGCCAAATGCTGTGCTCATGGGGTCATTTGTTAAAATTTGATTCTTAGAGTAATTAGATTTAAATTCTACACTCCAGTGTAATGTGCATCCTCTGGAAAAATGCAATTTTTTTACAATCTATGTATCGTTATGCTGGAAATATTTTTTATATTGTTCATTAAGTACGTCAGTAGAAATTAAAGGAAGTTTCGAACCAATCATGGTGCAAATCAAAAACATTGGTATAATTTATTGTAATTTTGACATTCTCTAATGAAATCTGAGCCCAACACAGTTATAATTTAACTGTAATTACGTTTTTCGCTTTTGATTATTTTACATCAAAGATACTTTAAAGCTCATTAAATTCATTTTTTAAAAGAAAAAAATGACGTTTGTATTACATAATGGGATTGCAGAAACCAAAATATCCATCTACATATGATTTTGCAGATCATTTTTTAAGGTAAAATTTTGCATCTTAAAATTATTTTTAACTGAATAATTTATTTAGCCGTAGTTTTAGATTTTGTGGCCTTAATTAAAAGAAACACCCTTTATTAGTTTATTATTTGACAATATCATATCATATGTTACAAAAGTTTAGTAGAATAATGTAAAAAATCAGGTTCTACCTTCTCCCAGTTCTTGTAAGTACTGTTGCTTTCTTCGCATACGTCGATATCGGCAGTATAACATCAATCCAACAACGAATATCATGTAAGCGGCAGCTACACTAAGTGTGATAGTCACTGTTTTTGTCATCATGGATCCATTATCTGCTGCTTCTAGGTCCAAGTCGGAACGGAAACTTTCACTAGCTAAACGAAAAAAGATTTTAACTAGATATTTATTTGCTGTATATTAGAAGAGGTTGGAAATTTGGTGTTTTCAAAACCAAACCCATGAGTAAAAAAAAAATTCTCAACTCTTTTAACATGTATGTTAAATATTTATATTTCACATTAAAACATTTCCCTTTGTTTGATATAATCGTGGAGTGAGTAAGAGGGTAGAAGGGAACGTGAGTAGGGATAGGGCGGCTTTGAGTATTCCAAAATGTTCAAGTTCTCGAAATTATTCCATTAAGTTGACGTTTTCGAGTACTCGAATTTACGAGTCAGCTCCAAATCGACTCGAAGTTTCAAAGTTTTTGCACACCGTTGCATTTAATAAATCTTACGCATCTTTTTTCGAACGTACATCAAGTGTGTTATATACATAAATTCCGTCAATTTCTGATTTAAAATCGATTTTTTCAATGACGTGTCTTTAATGAATCTAAAGCTTCTCTAAATTTTCATCGGAAAGAGGCGACGTGAATCCCCGGTGGGCACAAATTTTAGCGACGTCTTCACGACATCGTTGCGACATCTTTATGGCATCATATGTCCATGTCGTTAAGGTTTCGTTAGGATATCGTAAAGGCGTCGTATGCTCTGACCATGTCTATAGGATATTGCAGACACCATAAGAATATGGACATATGATGTCATAAAGTTATCGTAAACACATCACCTAATTTTATGCCCACTGAGTCGACCACAACGGGACACAAAATTCAAAAGCTGTAATGTTGGTGTTTCGCTAACCCTTTCTTGGACGAAGGTCAAAATTGTGATGCCTTGACGGTGTATGTTGAAACGATGGTCGCTTCCCAAGGATCGTCAGGGCGCCTCCAGAGCCGCTGGTGGGGACTACAGCATGTGGGACGGTGATGACGTTGGGCACCGAGATGGCAAGGCAGATCTCATAAATCAAAAAGCTGCCCGGGGGGCATACAATTTGGCGACGTCTTTACGACATTTTTGCGACAACTTTACAAAATTCTATGTCCATGTCGTTGAGGTGTCTTTACGATATCGTACAGGCTTCGTATGATCTGACGATGTCTTTACTGCGAAAAATGGTAAACAGTGAAACATCAACTGTTCCTTCTGAGGATGATTTGGCTAACGTTAGCCAAAGATGTACACAATGAAAAATCGGTATGCCGCAAGAGACCTCATAAATAACAAGATTTTGCCTATGTATTAAAACGCAGAGCTAACTGCGTTATAGGTGCAAAATCTCGTGCAATATGCAGCTGTGGCAGTCTTTCAAACTTTGGACCTTAAACTTCAGCCTACAAATATAGTCTTTGTGCGAGGAAGAGGCCTTAATTAAATTACCGCTAATTTAGTTTGTATCCATACTCAGTAGTAACGATCGGCTTATAAAGAAAACGGACGGAACAGGTTGTCCAGGCGAAAAAGTTATATATTATTTATATATAGTGGACAATAAACTCATATTTTTTATTTGTTTTACATAGAAAAGTTAACAAAACAGATGAAAAATATCATTGTCTAATTCCACTGTATATAAACTATATATCACTTTTTCAACTGGGTGGTGTTTCTCGCACCACTTAGCATGCAGTCAAGCCATACAAACCTCTCATTCAGGGCTCACACTCGCATTGTAGCACTCTAGCAAGTTGAGATTGATTCACTCCGTCCACCTAAAAGCCCCGAGATTCCGCCGATCCATCGTATCGACTCCATCTTCATTGGCTTCCCCAGATTTGGAGTGCTCGGTATTGTTGGCCTACCCATTGTCTGGAGCCCAGCGCGATTTTATTGCTATGGAGCGCAGTTACTACAACTATGTTTGCTGTTATCATTGTTGTTCCCGCGAGAACCTAGTGAAAGTGGTTCGTCCATCCTTGTAAAGCCCCGCATGCAAGGATAAGGTTGCGTACTCTGACAGCTCGCCCGGTATCCCAGAGGCACCGTTCAAGGCAGGTGCCATTCAGCTTTGGGCACGGTTTTCAAACCTACGCTTGGGGGTTAATTCCTTCGAGAACACCCCTGGACAATTGTCCGCGACTGTCTAATAATTTTTGTAATCATATTCAGCAGAAACCCTTAGTACAGAGGCCCTATTTCCCTAACCCGAGGACTTGTTCGAATAACCTATGAAAAAATCAACAGAGCCGCTCTCAGGTTGCGGATAGAAGGTCCCTGTATCAAAAGTTTCTGTTTGTTCTTGTTTTTAACTATAGAAAGGGCAAACAATAACCTCGGCAAAGGAGCCTCCCTGCTTTCCAGACTCAAACGCTTCAACGGTTGTGAAAAGGACAAGCAAATATAAAGCCCTAGGTCTGCACATGATGTACAATTTCTGGTACAAGTAAATAATAAGTGTGCATTAGGGAGGTACTTATTTACTTTTGGCGGACTTTTTTCTTTTGAATTTCTTTGGTCTCATCGCTCTATTTTGTTTGAATAACCAAAAAAATTATCTCCACCGTACATCTACACGAATCTTTTTCTTTAAAATCCATATATTTCCATCCATAGCCGTCCATGCATTCAATCCATAAATTTAAACCAAAATTATAATTTCTAAAATTAATAACCAAATCTCGTCAAATTCTTACAAGAGGCAGATTTATTTATTAGAAAGAACGCGATGGGAATTAAAATACAACATTTAAATCAATTCAAGATGGCCGAACGAGCAAATTGATAAAGGAGATTGTGTTGCCCGTTAGGCCTTATTTTTTTCACTCGTTGGCCGGAGGTGTCAAATCAACTACAACATTCACTGATTCACTGGTTTTATTTCAGAACAACCTTCAAAAATTTATTTGAACTAAGCTACAACTTTCCTTAAGAAATACCGTCTATCTCTACGGTAGCGGTAGAAATGACGGACTAAACCTTTTTCTTTTAGTGTCCTAGCTACTTCATTACACATTCCTCCCCTTCAATTGATTAGGCGAAACTTGTGTAAGCATTCCTATCGCGCCTCACAACCCAATGTTTATTTCCTGGCACAGCCGAAAACAAAGACACGAGAGATAGAGAGAGGGAGAGAGAATGTCGAATTTCCATCAATTTAAAATAGCAAAACAGAAATAATAGTAGAGATATTACAAACTTCTGACCTATTATTCGGAGGGTGCGTCGTTGTCACGGAGCGTCGTTCACCACTTCTCACTCGCGTGAAACGGTGCGCGAACTGCCACTTCACTCTAGTCCTTGTTAACTTCACTTTACTCAGATTGCACGCACCTAATTTGGTTGAATTTAATAGATATTCATCTATTGGTTTTCTTAAGCTTAATTTCGCGAAAACCCTGTTCACTACACACTGCCCTTCCGCTTGAAGTACTTGTGGGAGTGACAACCCTTGTACCGAGACCCGCGCGAGATAAAATGCCGACGGGCAAGTTGGACTTTAACTCTGATCTTTCCGTTTAGACAATTAGTCCGATATCGTGAAGAAGTGATGAACGACTGCCTCGAGGCAACAGGTAGGAAGCACCTCTTAGGCCATGGTATGTATCGTTTGGGTACGGCCATTAGCGATGCCTGCATTTTTGGCCTGGGAACTGTCACTGCCGGATGTGGTCTGCGTTACCACCAATTGCTGAGTTTTCATAAGTTATGCAACTAGGATTATTTATTTATCGGCTAATTGATCCTGTTTGTTCGCTAACAAAACAACATACATGTTTTTACTAGGCCTAAGATTCAGGTCCAGGAAGGGATTTGATCTGAGTAATTTAGAATTGAATTGCCTTTAAGAAGAAGGGGGTGAAGCTGTTATTATTTATTACCAACTTTATTGGAATTTTGATTTTCATCAGACCGTGACGATTTCGCAGTCACCCCTACTCGAGTTTCCAAATAGTTGGGACACGAAACTGACATGTCCTTCGAACATCCCTTTAGTTTTTCACAGACATAGCTCTACGCTAGGCCTGCATCGATTTACGAATTTCTGCTACTGTGTAACTCAACAAATAAAATAAGTGAATTCATCAGTGGTCATCATTGATTATACGGTGATATTTTCGCTGGGAATCACCAGAAAACACGTACTAGGGAAAAATTAAATAAGTTCGGCAGTGATTCCGTGGTTGAAAGTCCTAGAAAAGGTGAGATGTGATCCAACCAAATTCGCAACGAGGGGTACTATAACGTCTGCCCAAGAGTCAACGCTTTGCACCCCTTAACGCCTCAACTTCTACCGCAAGTAGCAATAACGAAACAGCTTTAGATTACGATCCTGCGGCTACGTTCGTCAAAAGAGAAACGACAAGTAAGTTTTGTTCATATTTTGCGATTTTGTGTGAATTCCTGGTTTGGCGGCATAATTTTGTCACTGATAAAAATACATTTGCGTTGAAGCAGTAAAGTAATAATAGTTTTAGGAAATAATAGCGCTTTTATTTTACCGAAAACATATCAATTTGCGAATTTAACTATTAGAAATTTTTGATAAAAACAGCGTCAATATGTCAACGACAGAAAACTCCCAAAACAATTCCCAAGACAATTACCAATTATCTTCAACAATCATTAGTAAAATCCTTGAGGCTCGAATCAATCGAAATAGGTCAAATTTCCCATCAGACAGTCGTGAACCTGTTAAATAAAGAAAATTTGAAACGCGTTGAGGAAATAAAAAGTTTAGTTAGAAAAAAGGACCAACTCATGACGGAAGACGATGAGGTTAGCGAAGAAAATTCCGGAAACTCGGAAAGTTCCACATTCTATACAGGAAGTGCGTTTAAGGAATGCAAGTACCCTGAATCCAGTAGATCAGGGTGTACTGGGTTTAGACTACTCACAGCGCATACCACCAAGGAATCTGGGTCCTTGGAATCCAGTAGATCAGGCCGTACAAGCTGCTAACGTTACGAAACGCGTGTGGATTTCAGACTCTATACCTAGCTCGGAAAATCAAGGGAGGAGAATAGAGGTCCCACAACAAAAAATAAACACTCTCGTGGAACTACAGGTAAATTTGGTTTCCGGCACATCTATAGAAATGTGTTGCACAAAGGTAGACTCTTGTAGGCAGGGTACTGACAGAGTTCAAAGTTGCAATCAACGTTTCGGAAAATCCCTCAATGAGCTTTATTACGCGGTTCAATCGGAATATATTGAGCCAGCCGCGCGCAAAGTAGATCTTCAAATTGAGGAGAAATCCGCGATCAAGAGCTATATTATGAACCTTAGAGATAAGATCAGGATTCTAGTTATACCATTAAAATCAAAGTCTATTAATAAGACTCAAGAAGGAGCTCTTGAACTGAGGTTTGGCTTCGAGAAAAATCTAAATTTTAAGTCCAGACCACCCTCCGAGGACCCCAACGTTTGACACTTCTTACACAGGTAATCCCTCGATACACGACATCGAATCAGCAGTCCAATCCACCCAACGAAAATATGCCCCTTGCACAGAGAACGCAGCTGCAGTGCAATCACTGCAAAAGCTCTGGACAAACCGAAGCCCAGTGCTTTACAAAATGTGATAGGGGTTCAAATTTTCAAGTAGGGTCGAATATGAAAAGACCGACAGAGCATCGAGTTCATTTAACTCAAGAGGAATATAGCGAAAGTCAGGAAAATGCACACGAATATTTAATGAATCCCCAGATCGAATATCTTACGTTTCTTACGACTTCAAACAGTTTTATTACTACCAGCAGGATTTCAGCGTGATATCCAATTACTCATTGATTCAGGATTCTCAATAAATTTATTAAAAGAATCTTTCATTCCGACTGAGTGCACCCTGCTTTTTGCAAAAACACAATCACAATCTCTCGAATGATAAATTACAACTCGACGGGTACTCGCACGATCTGATGGATGCCGGTATTTTGTTCCTGACAAATCCGATTAAATTAATCAAATTACCGGTTACAATATCACATGGAAATGTAGGATTTCTAGACAAACCACATAATCCTGATTCCATTTTTCGAATTGACAATTATGAAATGACGGTACCTATTTCCAACGATTCCTCTGACGCAAAAATGATAAGCACACAGGAATTCCAATACAAGTTCCTAAAAATCAAACCTGAAAAAGAACAAATCCATTATATTTCGGAAAAAGAATTTGCCTCACGAATTAAAATTGTAACGCAAAATTTGAGATGTATTCACATTGAATCCGAACTCTGCGGACATGTTAGTAAAATTGTTCAGTCTTATCAAGACATCTTCGCACTGCCAGGCGACCCACTCCCAATTAGCAATTTAACTTCCCAACGTATTGTTCTAAAAACAGAAAAAATTATCAACAATAAATCTTACCGGCCGCCCGAGTCCCATAAAAAAGAGATTGAAACTCAAGTAAATGATATGCTAACAAATAAAATAATCAGGTACTCCGAGTCGCGCTATAACTCACCTTTATGGGTAGTGCCCAAAAAGATTGACGCCCTGGGGGAAGCGAAAATGGCGAATAGCTGTAAACTTCCCCAAAATTAATAAAATCACTGACTGCTTTGTCGACCCCTGTGGGACGCTTCGAATTCGAGCGAATACTCTTCAGACTGAAAAACGCTCCCTCAACGTTTCAGCGAATGATGGATAATGTCCTGAGAGGATTGAACGGGAAGATTTTCTTCGCCTCCCTCGATGAAATTGTAGTGTTCGGGTCA
>JAWWLR010000155.1:86346486-86357031 GCA_035041075.1 Acraspis erinacei | reverse complement strand
TCCCCATAAGGTGTTTTCTGTTATAAAACAACTAGAAATGATAAAAGCATGAAAGAAAAACCACCGAAAAATTGTAATGCAATTTTTGACTCAAAAATGTATTTAATATTTTTTTAAATCAAACTATTTCGATTGTTTATGGTTTCTGCGACAAAATCAAAACAAAAGTTATTGCCGAAAATTGTATGTCAAAGCAAATGCGGAATAAATGCTGTTCTTTCCTTTTTCTTCTTTCATTTATTAAACAGCTTTACTATTCCTAATTTGTTTTGGATTCAACGCGAAGGTGTTTGTAAAAACGAAGAAAAGATTTCTAAGAAATGTTATGTGTTATAAAAAATTATATATTCAAAAAAATTGTGGTACCATTAACGTTTATTCGTTTTCAAAGTATCATTATGACCATAGCACTACATTCTTTCATCATAAATGTGTAGTAGGTTATAAAAAGGTGCCAATAGACATCATTGTTTAAATTTAGAAAAAAATATTTGGAAAATTCTGATAATATAATTTCAGAAAGATAAAGATAATACCGAATTTTCACTGTCTATTCATGTTCACATTATTGTTTTATGTATAATTTATTATTTCTATCATTTGTTCATAAATTAATTTTCAGTGGAAGTTTTAATTTTTGAATTTTAATCTAAAACCACAAATTTGCTACAAAATTTTTTATCCCCTGGTAGATTTGACGTGGTTCTAGAACGCTTTTTAGAATTCCTGAAAATAAACCCCAGAATCGAACCCCCAAATGTGGAAAACCACCATAAAATTCTCGTACTGTATTGCGATTAAAATCAAAACTATGCGACCTGCTAAAAAATTTATCGCTATTTTTTGTTTAAGCAACTTTTCTCTATTAATTTTTTTAACGCTTGGGTCTTTTGTCTCAAAAACAATTTTTTTTTGTTTTTTACGATTTAAACAAAACTACGTATTCCATCCATTCATCTTGCGTCGGTTTTAAAAAATTTAATTTTTTAAATTATAATGTCACATTTCGTGATGAAAAGGAAAACATTTTAGATTTTTTAAGAACATTCAAAAAGGCGTTACGTTCTTTTTGCAGAGTTTTTTAAAAGCAACTTTTTTTTCTCCGTGCTTTTATTATATCTTAGTTCTTTGACTTGAAACTTTCATATTCTTTTTTCTTTTCTTTTTAATTTTGAAATAGCTACAACCAGAAATACGGGACAAAGTAGAGGCTAGTGGTCGACAATATTTTAAATGATCAACTGGTAACCATTTTTTAAAATTAAACTCGACATTTTTTTAATCCCCCAACATTCCTCATTAAGTTTAGAAGATTTCGGGCCATTGTTCCAATATTTTCTGATACGTGAGATGTAATTGAATACGTCTTTATTCGTTCCTATCTGAATTTCTTGAATTCATTTATATTCGTATATATCCGTGAAGTGGTATCGTTTATATCCGTTTCTATACGCGAAGTGCGCCTACCTCTATCCGCGTAAGTCCGTCCTAATGGAAACATAATCTATTCGCGCCTATCCGTTCGAATGCGAAAATTCTTATCCCGATCTATCCGTTTGTATGTAGAAAATTCTATCCGTATCTATACGTTTATATGCATAAAAATTGTATCCGTACCTACCCGTTTCTATGTAGAAATGTCTGTCCATATATATCCGTTTATATGTATAAACATTCTATCCGTATCTATCCGTTTATATGCATAAAAATTCTATCCGTACCTACCCGTTTATATGTAGAGATGTCTATCCGTATCTATCCGTTTATATGTATAAAAATTCTATCCCTATCGATCCGTTTGTATGTAAAAAAATTCTATTCGTATCTATCCGTTTGTTTCGATTTAAATATCCGAAAAATTGTATCCATAATTATTTCGATATCTACATGCATTACCGTCCTATTTTTCTCTAGGACTGTATAGTACTGTTCTATTTTTCGACGACGATCAGTTTTATGTTCTGTTATCTCCCGATTGACAGTTTTCAGCACAGTTGGTTATTATTAATACTTCAAACCACTGTGAAGAATCGGTCATAGTAAAAATTAATATATAACCTTTTACCTCATATATGGTAATGAATTACATTAATTATAAACTTTAAGGTCACGTTATTATTCACTATCAATTTGATTTTTTAAACTGTTAAGTATTAATCAACTGTACCGAAAAATGTTAATCGGAGATACTGAGCGTTATCGAAAAATATAACGTATTAGCTTGTATTACAAAGTAATGCAGAAAAATAGGATTGTAATGCTTGTCGATATCGAAATAATTATGCATATAACATTTTTTTGGAATTTAAGCTGAAAAAATGGGATAGATACAAATAGGATTTTCCTATATACAAACGGAGATATGGACATAAAAAAGAACGGTGTTATACACGGAGGTCCAATATTATATATCCTTCCTTCTACCCTCTCTTCTCTCTGGCTTCAGAAAAAGCGTAGCGATTCTTATCTTAATTATGAAGGATTATATGAAAGATGATCATTCTTATCTTAATAGTATAAGTGCGTTATAATAAATATTATTAGGTGCGTTTTAATAAATTTGTACCCCCAATTAAATGCAAAGTCTTTTTTATTCAAAATTGTATATCATTATTTTAACATTCATTAAAAAAACTCTGTTTTCGTTTGCAACTTTGCTTATATATATATGTTAATTTCTCTCTTATTCGGGTACACAAACGCTTGTATTACGCTACCGTCACTTAACAAGTGGACGCCTAATTTCTAGCATTTAAAATTGGTTAGTTTTGGATTCTTAATTTTATAAAGTCTCAGTTGAACATTTTTTATTCAAAATAGGTTTAAAGCTATCTGAATGTTGAGTAAAATGAGCCTAGTATGAAGTAATTTTATCAATTGCATGGTGCAATAAGTTAAAAATCAAAGTTGGCATTTGAAAATCCCATATATTTTATATGGGAAAAATTGGGATTTTCGAAAAATTGTACTGATACTCCAGGGTATGATCAAAAGTTGCTACATTTTTCAGGCATTAAAGAGGAGTATTTACGAAATGAAAGTATAACAATAACTTTCATTTTAACGCACCTTAACCCCCTCACCCTCCCCCAACCACAACGCCCTAAATATATAAATTATTTTTTCCATTAAATGTAAAAAATAATCATATTTTCTTAATAAAATGTAATAGTTGGTGTAGTATTATAGTTGCAGTATTATAGTGTAGTAGTATAGTTCGGTGTAGTAAATTTCTTTAAACGATTATGTAATCATATTTCTTCTTACGTTGAACAGATTTCTATTTGTCTGTACAATTTTTAAATGCTCTAGCAGTTTTTTTCGTAAAACTTTTAAAAAATAATTATTATTGTCACTGTATAATATATAGAAAGAATATATTACCAATTTTTGTATTGTTTAAACAAATGGAAATTTGTTAAATATGAGAAGAAAAGTATCAAAATTATGTAATTAGTGTATAATAAGTAGCACAGGATACCAATTTGTGAAAAAAGTGGACATCTCTGGCTCGATTTTTAGATTTTTTTAAATTAAACAATAATTATTTGTATAAATAATCACATAATGTTTTTTTTAATTCACTCCTCGCAACAATTACCAATTTAAATTTGAAAATACGATCATTTTTTCCAGTGTTTGGAAAAAAAGTTCTATAAATAAATTTTATTTTGTATCATATTTTTGGAGTTTTGTGGAGGGGGGAGGTAAAATTAGGTTATTAATATGGCTTTATTTAGTTGACACTCCCCTTGAATTCTGAAAAATTTGGCAACTTTCGAGCAAACCCTGAAGTATCAGTCTAAATTTTCGAAAATTCAACATTTTTCCACGTTAAATATATGCAATTTTCGAGTGCCCGGTAGCACGTGTTAACATTGGAATTCCACATCTTAAGTGACAATAGTGTATATAAAAGTTCTCATTATTAAAACTAAAATTGAACTCTCATCTTATTTTTAATTAAATATTTGTCATCGCACACATTTGTATCTTGTAATAAGTATCCTAAATAAAAATAGTGCTTCCTTACGTAGCTTTTGTACTATTTTCTCTTAAAAAATAAACGCTTATTTTAAACACAAATTCTAATGATTGAATCAATTTCAAATCAAGCAGTTATAAAGTTTTAAAGATTTTTTTGAAAAACAAAGCATAAAATTCAAATACGCATAACAACGTTATGCGTATTAAAATTCAAGTGTAAAAACAGTTTAGAAAAGACCTTTAACATCCATCATCGATTTCACTTTCTTCTGCTGGATTTGGATCTTCACCATGAATGCTCAAATCATCGTCTTCGCCTTCCTCTTGATCAATCTGCTCATTTTCCAAGAGTTCTTCTTCTTCTTTAGAAAGCACAAGTGCAACCTGATGAAAAAATATTTTAGTATTTATTGCAAAATTGTTTTATTGGTTCCTTAAAAAATAACAAATTCCTCTTACTTCGGGATCAGTGTGATCCTCGATAGGATCGATGGTGTTGCCTTTTTTTTCGTTTGTAGGATCATTCCTGTCTCCCGGAGTTTCCTCATCGGACGTGGTAAGAGCTATTGGAATGGAGAAACATTTTTAATAGGAAGATTTTTTTGAAGAGGTAGAAAAAAATTAGGTATTATTAAATCATATCGAGAGAGAGAACTTTATATTTCCTTACTCTGTTCTTTTTTAAGGTGTCTACGTCTCAATTCGGAAATGTAGTGTCCAATAAACCTTGGTGCTTGGCACATAAAATATTGTATTTGTACCTCGTTTAGCGGTGGTTTCGCTGTTTTTGCCCAAACTTTAAATATATCTGAAAAAATTTAATATTTAAGTCGAAAATTAAGTTCAGAGTATATTTAATATTAATTTTTTTCTTTTATACCTTCAAAAGCAAGTAAGACGCGAGGGTTCAGTGCAGGTCTAGCCTTGTTATTTATCTTTCTCGTCCTATTGGACACTTTTCCACTGATTGAACTGGCCATTAATACATCTCGCCCAAAAAAGTGAAGAGCCAAAGTCTTAAAATATAAAGCTGGTGTTGAAGCACCGAAGAGTACTTTGGTGTACTTGCTTTTCGATATAAACACGTTTCGTCCAAGATGAATCTGAAAAAACACAAACAATGAATCAGAAAATGTTTAGTTTAAAAAAATGAGAATTAAGATTCGCTTACCTTTCCATCCTTTTCAGCACCCACGGGAGTAGCATTTCCTGTGCTCTGATAAGCGGTTTGCGAACCATTATCGCTCTGTTCGTATGAATTTAGTTTACGTTGCAGATTTAAATTCATATCCATCATTTCGGAAATCGTTGCATCTTTAGATAGTGATTCCTTTTCTAGCCTTCGAATTTTCTTTTTCAATTCGTATATTTCAACTTCCCCATCGGAATTTTCTTTGTCCGATTCATTTTCATCGGTGTTTAATTTTAATAAATCGTGATTTAAGACTTTGTTGAGTACGGGTGCTTGTGGCGCAATGGTAGAATGCTAAAAAAAACTCAAAAACTTACAAAAATGCAGAATTGCACCAAGATCGACATTAAATAACTAGCTCGCATATTTTTTAGGTAAATGATTAAAAGTAGTGTAAAAATCTTTAAACCATTAGAAATGTATAATTTTGGTTTATTTCGAAATTCAGAATATTTTCTGTCTTCATATTGTAGAAGAAGTCCTGTGTACATTATTCCGGGAAAAAATCTTTAAGGGCCATTTGATACCATTATTTGTATTAAAATTACAAATTTTCGTGCTCTCAGACCGACAATATCTTTAAAAACAAATTTTTTGTTTTGTAAATTTTAGGCAGGGTGGCGATTCGTCGGACGATTTCAAATTCCCGGTCATTTCACAGTTTTTCACGGTCAACATAAAAGATGAACATGAAACATTTCCAACATAAAAGATGAACATTCTACAAAAATGATAAATATTTAACTGGAATACTTGAATTTTCACTTGAAAAGAATAACTTTTAGACAAGAAGATTAACTTTAAAAAAATAGATAATTTTCTATAAAAAAATGGAATTTAACAAAATACGTGTATTTTTAACAATATAGTTGAGTTTTCTATTAAAAAATACCAATTTTCACCCAAGTTGTTAAATTTTGAACTATAAAAGATAAATTTTCTATTAAAAATGAAGTAGTTGAATTTGCAGTAATATACATAAATTTTCAACGAAACTGGTGAATTCCCAACCAAAATGATGGATTTTCAACTGGGATAGTGAACATTTTTAGAAAAAGGAGGAATTTTCAACCATAAAGATTAATTTTTTATAAAAAAGATGAATTTTACATTAAGTATATTAATTTTCAAACACATAGTTGAATTTTTCAGTAAAAAAGTGTCAATTTTTAGACAAATAGTTAAAATTTCATATAAAAAGAAGATAAATTATTAATTTAAGATTGAACAGAAATCGTTTTTCTTTTTAAAAGAATTTTATTGATAAAAAGTGTAAGTTAAATTTTTGAACGGAAATTAATTTTAAATTAAAATTTACTATAGATGAAGTAGAATAGTACATTATGATACAAGTGCGGGAAGTTGGTGATTCCTGGCGAGTGTGACATTAGCCTCCCGAGCGAAGCGAGGGTGGTTAATGTCACACGAGTAAGAATCACCAACCCGCACGCGTATCATATACTATTTTTTGTAACACTGCACGAGTAGTTGGCAGTTTATGCACAAAAAATAATCACAAAATGAAAGATTCTTGATGAAGTCAAAGTATGCGGGAATGTTATGATTCTCGCACACTTTGACTTCATCAAGAATCTGTCATTTTGTGGTTATTTTTTCGTGCATAAACTGACAACTACTCGTACAACGTTACAAAAATCACTTTCCTAAATTAACCAACATTATTTAAATAATGAAAACTTCAATTTTATTCCGATCAGAAGTAAATTAATTACATGAATTTTCAACCGAAAAAAATGAATTTTCAAAAAACACATGATTTTACAACCAAGAAGTAAAATTTTCTACCAAACGAGTAAAATATTTAACGCAAAAAGATGAATATTCAACAAAAAAAGTTGAATTTTCAACCAAAAGAAATAAATTTTTATAAAATTAAATTAATTTTTAACCAAGTAGTTAAATTCTCTACAAAACTATACAAAATTTAACGCAAATAGATGAATTTTTAACAAAATAGTTGGATTTTCATAAAATAACATGAATTTTTATCCAAGTAGTTGATTTATCCACAAAATTAAGCAAATTTAAACCAAAAAGATAAATTATTAACAAAACTGTTTAATTTTCAACAACAAAAAAATTAATTTTCAAAACATTGCATAGATCTTCAACAAAAAAAAATCAATTTACAAAAAACACATGAATTTACAACCAAGCAGTAAAATGTTCTACCAAGCGAATAATAAAAAGAAATGAATTTTTATAAAACTACATTAATTTTTAACCAAAAATTTCAACCTTTGACTAAATAATGAAGCTTTAAATCTAAAATTAATTTAAAACAAGATACATGAATTTAAAACAAATAGTTCAATTTGCTACAAAATAAAAAAAATTAACGCAAAAAAATATTTTAACAAAATAGTTGAATTTTCGCCAAAAAAATGAATTTAAAAAAATGACATAATTTGTTTTACAAACTAAAATGATAAATCTTCAACTGGGATAGTTTAAATGAATAAAAAGGAAGAATTTTCAACCATAAAGATTAATTTTCTATAAAAAAGACGAATTTTCCATAAAGCATATTAATTTTCAAACAATTAGTTGAATTTTTTTAGTAAAGTGTCAATTTTTTAACGAAATAGTTGAAATTTTATTTAAAAAAAAAAATATTAATTTAAGATTGAAAAGGAATCGTTTTTCTTATGAACAAATTTTTAATGTTAAAAAAGTATAAGTTGAATTTGCAAACGGAAATTAATTTTCAATTGAAAATGACTGTAGAAGAAGTAGAAATCACTTTCCTAAATTTACCAAAATTACTTAAATGATGAAAACTTGAATTTTATAGTGATCAGAAGTAAATTCCCGGTTTTTAAATTAAATTCCAGATCATTTCCTGGGTTTTCCCGGTCAATAATATTCCCGGTCTTTCCCGGGCAAGTCGCCACCCTGTTAGGGCTTATTCCACAATGAATAGTCAATACTTTCTAAGGGGGATAGAATTTTTTTGCCTGAAGTGTACATTTAAAAAAAATTGAAATCAGAAAATTTACTGAATCTCTTGAACTTTCTTCATAACTACAGGGTGAGTGTCCTCATTGCTACTCACTGCATTAGTTTTTAATTCCTTGATTTCCATTTCCCCGTCAGAATGTTCTTCGTTTGATTCGATTGCATCATTATTTAATTGCAATAAATCCTGATTTAAGGCTTTCTTCGTTACAGATGTGTGTGGTGCAATTGGAGTTCCCGCTTTTCTTTTTAAAGTCTAAAAAGTTAGAAATTAATCATTTACAATTTATAACTTTTTAGCTACTGTCTCCTTCTACACTGAATCCAACCTGAATATCTTTAATTTTCTTCATAACTTTCACCGCATTCTCAGCTGCGTGAACTTGTGCTTGGATTTTAAGTGGCTGCGTTAATGGATTGAGCAGTTTACCTACTTTGAGGCTCTGCAACCTTCGAGCTAAAATTGTCTTCGCTGCTCGCTTAAAGCCAAATAAATAATTAAAATTCAAACGTGCCTCCTAACGTGTATTTTCTCAGACATGCACCTGTTGTTGAACTCTCCCTATATTTTACTTAGGTCCATCAAGCTAGCACATCCACAATCGAAATTCCGAATATTCTTTGTGTCAGAATTTTTTACTTTATTAAATATTTTTTTGGGTTGTATTGCCGATTTTTGGGCTTCATTATCTTTCTTAACAGTCAAATTTCGAACTTGATACAAGCGAGCACCTCCACTATATAAAAATTTTTAAAAATCAAAAAAGAAGAAGACAGAATTTTGGGCTTTTTTGGGCTCTCGAACGAGCCAAAACCAATTACCAAAAACCACCTCTACTAACAATAAAACTACCCCCTATGTAAAAACTCAAATTAGGGAAAAACAGAGTACACCAGAATTTTGCGCTCTCGAATTCACGAAAAAAAATCCAAAAGTACTTCTATGTGCAAAAAACAAACTCCTTGCCAAAAATAAAATCTGCAAGAAAAGTGCATTAGAATTTTGGGCTTTCGAATGCATCACTAAAAAATTCCAAAAAAAAGACCTATTCTTCAATTTTCAGTTGAAAAAATTAATTTAAACAATAAAATTATCAATAAAATAGTTAAATTTACTGCAATAAAAATGAACTTTTAAATAAATATTTGCATTTTTTACCAAAAATAAAATAGATTAATTTTCAGAAAAAATAAATTTCAAGCAAAAATCGAATAGATCTATTTTCAGTTACAACAATTCATTTTCAATCACACAAAAAAAAACGAATTTTAAACAAAATAGTTACATTTTCAACCAAAGTTTTCAACCGACAAGATGAATCTTAAACAAGGAAGAACGGGTTTTTATCAATAAAGAATAATTTCTAACAAAATACAGGAATTTTCAAAAAAATATTCAAGTTTGAAAACAAATATTCAAATTTGAAAACAAATGTGCAAACTAATAGTTTAAATCAAGAAATTAATTTTTCACAAAAAATAGAACAGTTAAATTTTCAGTACAAAATCAATCTTCATCCCGATGAAATAATTTCTAAAGGAATAGTTACATTTTCAACCAAGAATGTTAATTTTATATCAAACAATTATTTAAAATTTTAAAGGAATATTCAGCGTAATAAATAAATTTTGCACCAACATTAATAATTTTAAACGAAAGAAGTTTAATTTTTAACAAAATAGAGAGATTTTCAACCGTTGCGTCGTTTTTCTAAAAAATTAATTTTTTCATTTTTAATGTGTAATTTTTACGATTAAAACCAAAACCACGCATCCTATCAAAAATTAATTTATAAACCATTCTTATCTTATTTAGAATACTCTGTCGGATATTAGTTTCGCTTAGCAGTTATAAGAGCGTCCAAATAACTATAAAGCACGATCTAACCTCGAAATGTAATTTAAAAGAAAATCGAGACATCGAGTTATTCAGAAATTCTGATTCGAATCGGAAGTACTTTTTGTGTATTTATAACTTAATATCCCTTATTTTATTATTAAATAATAAAATTATGTTGTGTTTTTCCAAAGCAGCAAACATATAAAATCGGAGCAGAAAGTTCCTTATTGATACAAAAAATTGTCGGACTAGAAAGTTTAAATCCGTAAAGTTACGGAAAATTCCGTAACCATAGATAAGGCCAAGTCCGTACGTTTAGACTCGATCGTATTACACAATAACACACATAATGGTACGGACTGTCCTGAATCTTCGATTTCGTCTTAAATTTATCGCCGTCAATCAAAAATTAAAATTATCGACACAAGCGGGAAATTCGCCACACGCTGCGTGTACGAAAAAAATATGGAAGCGTGTGTTATTCACTACAACAGTGCATTACACGCCATTTGCCATAAGGATCCATTTCCTACCTATAGGTCCCTAC
>JAWWLR010000155.1:86142572-86160771 GCA_035041075.1 Acraspis erinacei | reverse complement strand
GCAGAAATTTTTTTTGATGTGACTGTGAAATATGAAAAAACGACTGGAGGGATATAGGGTGTGGTTCAGGGTCAAAAAGTGAGCAGAGAAAAATTATTTTTATTTTCCGAGCAAAAATTCCAGTTTTAAGAATTTTAACAGATTTAAAGAGAATTGCATTTTTAAAGATTACTAGGTAAATTAAAAATGTGTTTTTATTGGGTAATATTATATTTCAAAAGATTTTAAAAGATTATTTAAATTTTCCAAAAAAATTCTGCAAGATTGTTTTTCAACGTTCTGAAGTATTTTTCGAAATTTCAGAAAAATTTCGAATTGTTTCTGAAAATATATATAATTTTTTCAAAATTTTAATAATAATTTAAAAATTAAAAAGATTTCAAAAAAATCAAAACAAAAAGAAGAATTTTAACATTTTCGAAAAAAATTTAGGAAGATTTTAAGGCAATTTTAAGAATAATTCGAGATAATTTAAAAGATATTTAGGAATTTTGGAAGTGTTTAAAACTTTTTTGAAAGGTTTTAAATATTTCTGGAAATGTGTAAAATTTTTTTAATTCCTCTAAATTTTCGACAAATATTCAAAATGAAATATTTAACTTTTCATTAAAAAAATTTTTTATTAGTTTGTCTTTCCAACCTCAAAATGTTAGTTTTAAAGTAGAAGTAAATTTTCTACGAAATAGTTGAATTTTCAACCTATATGTATGACTTTTTCACAAAATTGTTTAATTTGCAACAATATAGTTGCATTTTTATCCAAGAAAGATGCAATTTTTACTAACATAACAGAAGGAAAAAAGATTTTTATTGCACGATAAATAATTGAAAAAACTACGTTCACTTGAAAAAAAAATGTCATCGAGAATTGTTGTTTCAATTATTGTTCTTTTTAATTTCGACAATATTTTTTTTAAATACATTAGACACGAAAAAAATTTGTTCTTCGGTCAAAATATTCTATCATTGCCTTTTTAACTAAATAAATAATATTAAGATATTAAGATTAACTTTTATGTGAACTTTTTTTTAAAAATATTTTGCATCTTCAAAAACGTTTCTCAAAAAATTTTACGAAGATTTAAATGTTTTTAAAAGATTGATAAATAATTTAAGTCTTTAGAATATTTAGAAATATTGCAAAAATGTGAATTTTTTTAAGATTTTGAGAATCCAAACATTCTATAATTTTTAAATATTCAAAAGATAAAAAAACTTCTAACAATTCCTTGGACAACTTAAAATGATTTTTTATGATGAAAAATGAATTTTAAGAAAAATTAAAAAAGTATTTAAAAAACTTTTGAATTATTTGCAAAAATTTCAAAAAATGATGCCAAAAAATAAAACTATTTACGGTATTATATTACTTTGAATATTTTCTTTTTCGATAGTTTTCTTAATTAAATTAATTTATTATTAATACATTATTTCTCTTGCGATAACAATTTTTCTCTTTTATTTTGCTTTGAATTGAGGAATATTTTGTAAATTGTAATTTCAAATTTAAATAATAATTTCAAAAAATACATTTGACACCCAACAATTGTTATTGTAACAAAAATCAATTTCTTTGAACCAAATACTTTTGATTTCCCGATTCTGCATTTTATTCAGAATCATCAAAAATCTATATTTTGTATTACATTTTTGTTATTTTTTCAAATTTTAAATTATTCCAAAATTTCTATTATTTACACAGCTAAAAAATCTACCATCAAAAATTTCTTGATTCCTTTTTGCAAATCCAAAAATCTTAAATTTTTTTTTAAATATTCGCTTCAAATTAATATTGCAAAAACAAATCCTTTAACATTTTTCTAGGAAAATTTAACTTTTGTAAATTGAATACATGAATTCTTAAAAAAATATTTACGATTCCAGCCGAAAAATTATAAAAATTTACAAAAATATCTAAAATCACCAATAATTCAAAAAAATTATAAAATTCACCTTCTTTGTTGAAAATTAATATTTTCGGTTAAAAATTCCATTTTTATTTGCAAATTCATCATTCTAGTTAACATTTATTAGCTTGGTTAAAAAGTTAAATTTTTTTGTTCACAAAATTTATATTTTTTGTTGAAATTTCAACTATTTTGTTAAAGATTTATTTTTTAATTTTTTTAAAAGAGTTAGTCTGATTTTCTAAATTTAAAAAGAAACGAGAAATGGAAACAAGTTTCAAGAAAATTATTTTTAGCTTTTTTAGACGAAAAAATTTTCTCTTTTGACTTTATTTTTATCTTGTTTCGATTTTATAGAAAAATCAAAATTGTTATTCTTCATCAAAAGAAATTGAATTTTCTCTGCTTTAAGACTCATTTATCTAAGTTTAAAATAATTTAAATACTTTAATTAATTATAATTATTGTATTAACGTATAAATAACATATATATTATTACATTAATTATCATAATTACATTTCTTGAAAAAATTTAACTAATTAGAAAGAATAAAAAGGTAAAACGAAGCCATAAAAAATAATGTCACCTTCGTTTTCTAAAAATGTAATGTTGCTTTCTCAAATGTGGATTTTATTTACGAAAATTTCTTATCAGCAAGTTTGAATTACCTTGTATCAAGAGAATGTGGGGGAAAATTTCCATCAAGCTATCACCTCCAAAGAAAAAATTGTAAAACAAAAAAACAAGTATTTTTAACGAAAAATTTAATAGAGACTATCAACCAAGAAGTATTTTAAAATGCGATAAAATACAGTTGAATTTAAACAAAATGGACGAATTTTGAATTTAATACTTTATTTTTAAGTTCCAAAATTACTTTTTAAAAAATAATAATAATTTTAATAAAATAGTTAAACCTAAATCGGAAGAAATGATTTTGCAACTTGAAAAAATTTGTCAAAAAAAATGAAATAGTTCACTTCTTAGTTAAAAAAATAATTTTCCACCAAGAAAAGGGAGGTTTGAACGAGATGCTTAAATTTTCAACCAAAAATAAGGAATTTTCAACCAACCAGGCGAATTAAAAAAAAAAGATTAGTTTTCTACCAAAAAGTCAAGTTTGGAATTAAAAATTAATTTTTAGCCTAAAATAACTATTTTTAACAATTTAGTTCAAGTTCTAAAAAAACAATTGAATTTTCAACCAAAATAAATAAATTTTCAAATACGAAGAATAAGTACTTTCAAAAAAGGTTGATTTTAACACACATAGCTAAACATTTACCTAAAAATATAAATTTTCGAGAAAAGAAAAGTAAATTTAAAAAAATTAGATATTTCAACAAAAAAATATTTTAAATTGAAATTCGTTTTATTCACCTAAAAAAGACGAATTTTGAAAAAACTCCTGTAATTATTCAAATAAAAAATCAGTTTCTAACAAAACGTAAAACAAAAGCAAATAAAAGACTAATTTTCAACCAAATAGTTACATTTATGTAGTAAAATTTATGAAATAGTTACAATTGTGATAAGAGTAATTTAAGGGCATCTATATTATCATCATAGACAGTTATCATCAAACAGTGTAGATACCTTTTTCACCACCGTGAAAATAGAAATAAAAAATCAATCAAGTTAACTTTTGAAGTAACAGCAAATACTTTACGTAATTTTTCAGAAAAGATAGAAAATAAAATTAAAACTTCTTAAAATTAAATTATTTATGGAAAAAGATCTTCTCCAGTCGCTCCACTGGGAGTAGAACCACAGAACTTAGAATATAAGTCAATCTATCGACCAAGTTAAATCTTCAAAGAAAAGAAAAGAAAAGACAACGCCATTTTCAGAGAAGATTAAAAATAAATTCTTTACATTATAAAATTAAATTTTGTCTGAACAAAGATCTACTTTGTTCGCTCTAATTGGAATCAAACAACAGAACTTCTAAAAGTTCTTAAGTGCTATCGTTCGATTCCCAGTGGAGCGATGATAGTATTTCTTTTTTCAACAAAATTTATTTTTTTAAACTTATTTTACATCTTGTCTGAAAATAGGGTTAAGTGTTTCCTGTTATTTGAAGAGTTAACTTGATCGAAAGGTTCATTTCTATTTTCATGGTGGTGAAAGGGTATCTACATTAATTGATGGTAACTCGTCTCTGATGATAATACAGGTTCCTTTAAAATTGAATCTTCGAAAAAAATGTGTTTTTGCACATAATTGAATTTTTCTTATATCTTGAAAAATTAAGAAATTTAAATGCACTATGAAAGAAAAAACTATTACTTTCTGTCAATAAATACCTGAACTATGGATTTGTTTAAATAATCTGTTTATGAAATAAACAAATTATATAAGAAAATAAATTCTTAGGATCCAATACTATTTTGTCATTCAAATCCAGCAATATCAAATTACAAATATGCTTTGCAGGCAAAATTTGAACGAATTTGACACTTTGTTCACATAATTTGTTTATATTAGATTTTATATCCTATTAGATATTTACATTCTTTAGATACTTTGACATTAATTGTTACGTAAAATGAGATTAATTGAGTTATTTATTTAAGGGGAAAAAATAATAATGAAATGTTAAATTTTTCCTCTTTGTTTACTATATTAAAAATTTTGGGAGCGTGCATTATATTGAACGATTTCTAAGAGATGGCGCTACTTGTACTATATCGCATCGAGGCATATCGTAACTATACGGATGTTGAAGCGTCATCATGTGGCCTTAGTTTACATCAAATATCGTTTTACCGAAGTTTAAAAAGCATAGTTTTTGTATCATTAAAAGATGATCAGCATCTGCGGAAAGTTCTACTTTTCTTTTTCAATTTGAAGAAAAATGCTGCTGAAATTCATCGATTGCTTTTGGAAACTTACGAGAATTAACTTCTATCGATTAAACAAGTGATTATTGGTTACAAAAATTTTAAAGTGGCGATTTCGTCATGGAGGAGAAAGAACACCCCCAGAATTAAAGGAAAAACGGCCGCAATGCAAGCAGAAAAAAAAATGGGTCGATTCGTGGATAGCTTCAAAAGACGATTTGTGTTTCTAACGTGTTATTCTTATGCTGCCAAAAACATTATAGAAAGTAGTGGCTAGCGATAGAAAATACTTTGAATGATTAACTGGTAACCGCTTTTTTTTAAACACCCGCCATTTTACAAAATAGTCCACGAAATTTAATGCACGCTCCCAATAGATAATAATAAAAATTTAAAAATCTAATTTATAATCGCTGTTATGCCACTATTGCTGATCAATTCTAAAAAAATGTGGAAATCGGTTAAGAATGGTGGGATTTAGGTGATTCTGAATAGTAAATTCCAGATTCAGGCCTCTGTGCGGCGTCAATTCTCGGAATGACTGTATCCAGAATCACTAAATCCATATTTGACTCCATTTTTATTGGATAACCTATGTAAATTTCACAGATATCAATTTTTATCTCTCTAGGTGTGAGTCCTATTAATGCTGGATATGCTGTACAGATATTCCGAGAGCTTGCTGCAGTGCCAGACTTCAGAATTCAAGTGGACATGTCAGATACCTCTATTTTCAGAGCCATACTAACATTAAAGACTCACGACAAACCTCGGTATCTACCCAAATGGATGATTCCAATGAAAGAGAAGCATCATTATACGGAATATCACGCTTTTATACTAATGAAAAATTTGCTAGGTTATGAGACAGATGACAAGTTTCTTGATCACGCTGTATTTACTAGTCATGATCCTATTATTCACCCTCCAAAAATAGCTTTTATGGCATTACCAACTTGGCGTACAGCTACATCTTTCGATAT
Organism: Acraspis erinacei; assembly: GCA_035041075.1. NCBI lineage: Eukaryota > Metazoa > Arthropoda > Insecta > Hymenoptera > Cynipidae > Acraspis > Acraspis erinacei. The sequence goes on along the minus strand of JAWWLR010000155.1, from coordinate 86,155,037 downwards.
TTTTGATATCCGTAAACCTGGATTCACTCGTCAAAAAATGGCTAACAAAATTTACATATCAATACCAGGTACTTCAGATATTTATTTTGCAAGATTGCAAGATTTTAAAGGCGATCAGCCAAAAACAGAATATCATTTTTAATTTCTGGGATATGTTAATGAACTCGCATGTGCAGACTTGTCGTATGTAAATTACGTTTACCCATATATGTCGGGCTTCCCAATAAGAGGGTTCTCAATAAAAGCGCATTTCGTTAAAAAGTAATATTTTCTTCCTAATACGTCACCTGAAATATTTTCGGGATGGCAACTTTTTAAATGGAAATTTGTCTTTTTGATTCAAAAGCTTTCTTTTAGCAGAAATATTGCATCTAACAGTAAAAAAAGGATCAATTTTGTTGCAGAGGATTTTACTCCAACGATAATTTGACTCCCGAGATCATAATGATCTGACCATTCGGATCAATTTGATCTCGTTTTTTGGATATTTTGTCAGACTAAACAAAATAGCCGCCAATTTTCGGTGCGGGTGTGTCATGACGGCATAACCTAAAAATTGTACCTAACCACACGCAAGTGGCAAGGGCACTTAACAGTTAATATTTTCTAATATCAGATTTCATTTTTGTAATTTAAGTAATTTACGGCCTTTTATGTAACTTCTGTATAATCATAAATATATCTTAATTAAATTACGTATAATTAAATATCTTAAATTAAGAAGGTCTAATCAATATTTATTATGTAAATTCTATAGTGTCAATCATATAAATAAATAAACTTATCACTTTTACACTAATAGTTTTTTTTAAATTCTCAGCATAATCAGAAGATTCTGTTCTTATGTGAAAACTGAATACCGCGAATTTTCTTAAATCTTCATGTTTGGAGGTCACCTGAATCCGATAAAAAGATTTGGTTGGCGATTCGGCGGATGATTTCAAATTCCCGGTAATCTCCCGTTTTCCCCGTCCATTTTTTCAATTTTCTCGATCAACTAAAACTAACATATTCATATTTTCCGCTAAACGCAACAATTTATTTTAATTATTGGCGCTCAATCTAAACCTTCTTAGTTACTCTTCCTCGCTTCCTCCTCTTCCATCATCCGCTACTAGGGCTACGTCATCTGCATCTGTCAGCAAATACACTTTACCCGTTCCTGGTATTGTCCCCCTTTTCCTCTTTCTTTTCTAACTTCCGCTCTATATCTTCTTCCTTCGCCCTTTACCCTATATTACACTCCTCCTAACAGCCGCTTGAAGTGCTTCTTCCACTCTTTAATTCCTATTTCTTCATTTATACCCTTACTTATTTTACAGCTTTCTCTACCTCTTCCATGTACCTTTCTTTCTCCTTCCGTCTTTTCTCCTTTCTTACACTCTCCATCATCCTATATTTACTTTCCCCGCTTTCCTCGTTTCAACAGCATCACCTAAAATCCTCTTCTTTTCCTCTCGGCCTTCTTCATCTCTCCTTGTATTGCTGTTACAAATAACCAACCCATCTCTCGCAACGAGTCCCATAGCCTTCTACCCTCACGATCCGCTTCCTTTTGTTTCGATTTCCTTATAAACACCTCTTTTTTCTATCCTATTTCAAGGTCTATAAATTTAAATCCACTCCTATTAGGATCAGCACCTCCTCTTTTTCTTCTGCACATTCCCTTATTGTTTTCCATCCTCCCTCTTTTCCTCTTCTTCTTTGCACGCATACTAAATCCAAAATAACTTTTCTTAATTTTATTCTTCGAACCATTGTTCCATGTATATACTTTCATATATTGTTCATACATCATACATAATATATATATATATATATATATATATATATATATATCCATATATCGTTCTTTTATATACTCTCCTTTTTCTTCCTCAACCATCAGTTCCTTGCTTACCCCTGACACCATGCCACCCATTCCTCTCCCTTTCACATTCTTCTTTCTTGCTGCTTGCATCTTCCACTCATATGCTTTTGGTAATACTCTTTGCATGACTTTCCACTCTTTTTAATCCAACCACGTTGTACTCATCATTATCACATCCTATTTCTGCAGTTCTGCCAAAAATCCCTTTTCCTTGTTTGTTAGTCTTGACATGTTCCAGAACATTACTTCCACGTCGCTCTTTTTGTGCTTCTCTCCTTTATTCCTTTCATTCAGTTCCTCTCGTCGTTTTGACCCCCCCCCCCGTGACACATGCATCCCTATTTTTATTCGCTTCGTCCCTTTCATTCACTACCTGCTTCCTACCCTCCCTCAGTTTTGTTCCTTCATCGTCCCAAATCTATATCTCTCCGTTTAACCATATCCTATCTCTGCCAATCCTTATCCTCTTACATTTAAATCTCTCAGTCCATGCCTTTCGCTCGATTTTCCACTTTTTTCTCACTCCCAAAATTCATGAGCTTCCCAATCTCTTCCTTTGCCCATTCACTATCTACTTTCAACCCATTCGCTATTAGGTTTTTTTTTCTTCGCTCTCTCTTCCCATTTCATTCTTCTTTCAACTTCAATCAGTCTTAAGCGAAACATTTCATTCTGATAATGCTTAAACACCTCACACTCTCTTATTTCTTCCAAGCCTGCTATCTCTGCCAATTTAGGCTCATTCCTTAGTTTTAATTTGCTCCCTCTCTCTTCTACTACTCTTGCCACTTTTGTCTCACTTTTTTTACCTCCTCCCCTTGCCTCTCCATGTCATTCAGTCTTCCGAAAGTACCTTCCAATCGTCCACAAGTCTGCTCTCTAAATCCATTTATAAGGTCTTCTAATTTTGTAAACATGTTTATTTCATTTCTATCTCTCTCCAGCTTTCTTTTTTTTGTTTTAACCTTTTTAGCATCATTGCCCGTCTCCGCATCTTCACCCACCTGCTCTCTTTTTCGTTCTAAGCCTTTCTAGATTAGTGGGCCTCCCGCATCTAAGTTCCCTTCCTCGTCTCGATTCTGCCGTTTCTGCTGTTGCTATAGGATGCAAAGGCGTAGCGCACGTCTCCTCTACACTGCCCTCACTACATGCCTCGTCTACCCCGCTACCTTCTCTCTCTTTTCTATCACTATCCCTATGCGCTTTTCTCTGCTCATTTAAGTCGCTCTTCCTTCTTCCGAAATCACGCTGTGCACTCCGCATAACCGACATGCTACTCTACCTGGTTAAATGAACGTTAGCCTCAGCTTCCCCTCCCTTATCACTTTTTATCCTCCCCAGACTTTTAAAAACGTTCTCCGAAACTCACTCTCCTAAACCGATTGCTATTCCCAATGGGTGACAATGGAAAAAGTGCTGGCAGCGGTGTATTGATGCACAAGCGTCATTTTTCGAAAACTTTTAGTTAGCTATACAAAAAATGTATAATACATTTTTTGCTCAGAGACCAGTCTTGAAACTTTTTGAACGCACCGTTTACGTTAGTCCTACATTTCTTCCAGTACGATTACACTAGCCTCGTAAGAGTATACGAAAGCTCTAGCATTATACGGTTGAGAGTAACCATTAGAAAGACAGTTCGCGCGGCGAATATTACAGAGAACGAACGTCTGAAATACCTCTTCCTACCTAGCAGAGTGTGGACGGCCAGCCAATGACGTCACCGCGCGCTCAACTGGGACGAAGAGCTAGTCCACCATTAAGATTTTCGCACAAGAAAATAAGTGTACAGTATACCGGAAACGGTTCACGCACGATACGTACGTGCACACACAGTGGCAACCAATCGCGTGCGACCTGTGGCGCTGCTGCGGGACGAGATGGTTATGTACCGTTCACCTATCGGACCACTGTTATATTTTTGCAGTATTTCGAATATCTTTGACAAGCTTCGGAGTTATTTCTGTGTAATTAATATAATTTAAATAAATATACATATAATGAAAGAATCTAATAAACTAAATTGGCAACGCCACAAACTTCTGCTTCACGAGCGGCGGTTCGTTAGGTAAACAGTAAGTAATCAGATCGTAGAACAACAGCGCGACAGATAGCACGCGATTGGTTGGCGCTCTGTATGTGTGCACGGAAGGCGCGTGCGTGAGCCGTCTCCAGCATACTGCACACGTACTTTCTTGTGCGAACACCTTTAGACGGGTCTCACTGAATTCGACACTCTGGCGTCGATGTTCCTTCTAATGGGGTCGTCTTTGGATACGCTCCAGAGGAGGGCGCTGTCGAATATTTACAGAGGAACCTATCACACCCAATAGTTGTGTCTTTTATGTTTGGTTTTGTGAAGTGATTCAAGTGCTGTAAACTGACTAGTGTTTTAATATTGAGGCTTTAAATTTTATATTAAATTTTATTTAAACTAATCATGGTAGCTACGTGTTTAATACTTGAACCGTAGCTTTCCCTGAGATTGGTTCCCCCATCTCCGCGCACGCTTAAAATTCGTTTCTTAGACATTTCCGAGCTATAGAAATTTATAAGCTTCTTTCCTTCCGCAATGCTCGTTTGACCGAATTGTGGCTCTTAAGAGCTTGTGGATGAAGATAACACAAGGTCCTTATTAACCCTTTTTTATACTATGTAAAGTATTATAACTATTTTTCTTGAAAATTAAAAAATAAAGACATGGTGCTCAGCCAGTAAACTATTAATCAGTAAATTAGGTAGGATAATACACAATGATTCTGAAGTTCTTTTTCGAAAGAACGACGCAATAGTATTTGACCCCAGTGGAAATTCTAAAATGATGGTGGATAGAATAAATGGTCTATCCTATGTTCAAGAACAAGTGGAAACTGCAGCAGCAACAGCAAAGTCTAACCTATCACATCTTAAAGTGTGGCATCAGAAGTTGGGTCACCTCAAGGAGGGATACTTGAAAAAGCGCATTGCTGAAGAGGAAGCAATGGGAATTGAAATGCAACGAGACGGCAGGCTGCTGATCTGCGAAACATGTCTGAATGGGAAATTAACTAGTAGTTCATTTCCGAAAAGATATGTTCCCAGCACTAAGCCACTGAACATCGCCCACACTGACATTTTCGGTCCTATGAGAAAATAGTTGAGGGGAAGGTCAAGATATTTTTCCACATTTACCCATGATTGTACTGGTTGAGGAGAGGTACATTTTATGCAACAGAATAGTGAGATACTATCAGTTTTCCAAAAATACAAAGTACTAGGCGAAACTCAAACTGGTCAGAGGTTGAACAAATTAAAGTCGAACAAAAGAACAGAATATTGCAACAAGAAATCCGATGACCTTCCTGCGGAATAAAAAGGCGGAAAGTTACGTACACGCCGCAACAAAATGGAGTGGCAAAAAGAATAAATCGTACCCTGGTGGAAATGGCAAGGTTTATGCTGATCCAAGCAGATCTTCTTGCTTTATTCTGGGCAGAATCAGTTACGACTGCAAATCACATCCGAAATCGATGTCTATCTAGCAGAATCCAAGGAAGAATCCCTTTCGAAATATTGACTGCTAAGAAACTAAATATATATTATTTCAGGACATTCGGCTGCAAGGCTTTGACTCTCAAAAAGTACCTGGAAAGGGGAAGCTCGATGCTTGCTCGCAGGAATGCGTTTTCGTAGGTTATTCTAAAAAAGCTAAAGTCTACAGGATCTGGCTACCAAACCAAAAGAAGACTCTAGCTTCACATGACGTGGCATTCCTGAAAGAGTTTGAAAAAATCGGAGATAATGAAGAATTTATCCCTTAAGATCTTGGGATAAAGAAGAAAAATTTCGAAGGAGATACAAAGACTTACAACTACTACTAATCTTGAAATAGAAATAGAGAGGGGAAACAATATTAACAAGCTAGAGATTGAAGGGGATGTTGCACCTCTGCAACCCGAAATTGCAGTTTATCCACAGGAAGAAGTCGAGGCAACTCCTCTAGCCGATGACGGGGAAAGATTGCCTACTCGAGATCTGGGACGCCCGGAAATTATTAGGATTGGACAGAGCGGTATACCTCAAATGGAATAGCACCAAAATCATCAAACCAGAATCAAACTCAAAAAAGGAAATGGATTCTTATCCATTTCGTGAATTGATATGTTTCCTTATGCACCTAACTGTAGGAACACGCCCTGACATCGCATTCGCTTTACAATTGTTAAGCCAGTTTAATACCTGTTACACTAGAGAACATTGGATAGCTGCAAAGGTGTTTTGCGCTATCGAAAAAGAAATTTAGACATCGGAATCACGTTTTAGAAAAGTGGAAATAAAACTGAAGGCTGTGACGATGAAGATTGGGGAGCCAGTTCGTATTATCGCCATTCTTATGTAAGATGGTTATTGTGAATTCTCTTTTGTTAAGGCTCCTTCGGCATTAAAGAATACATTCTCATTACTTAATTTTTATATTTTTTACTGCTGTTTTTTACTGATGAAACATACGCATCCCATCAAGAAGGGAATAAGAACAAATTCATAGAACTTTTTCGGATTCAAAATTTTTATCTGCTCTTTTTTTGTCGTATGATGCACGTATCTGAATTCTTTAAAATCGCGGAATTTCTTGAATTCTATGAATTATCGGCTCTAAATTCCTTGAATTCCCTCAATTCTCTGAATTCGATAAATTCAGATAATTCACGAAATGCCTCGAATTTCTTGAAGTTCGCGAATTCTATGAATCTCTTAAATTCTCTCAATTACTTAAATTACCTGAATTCCTTGAATTCTCTACAATCCCTGAATTCTCGAAATTTCTTGAATTCCTTGCATTGCATTGTCTGAATTCTGTTAATTCCCTGAATTCCTCGAGTTCTCTGAAAGCCTTGAATTCTCTGAGTTTCTTGAATTCTGCGACTTTCTTCAATTTGCTAAATATCTTGAATGCTCTCTATTCCTCGAATTATCTGAATTCCTTGAAGTCTATGAATTCCTTACATTTTCTGAATTCCTTAAATCGTCTGAATTCCATTAGTACTCTGAAGTCCATGAATTCACGGAATGCCTTCAATTTTCTGAATGTCTGGAATTTTCTGAATTCCTGGGAGTCTCAGTTCCTTGAATTATGTGAATGGTTTGAATTCCCTGAACTCCTCAAGTTTTCTGAAGTCCTCGAATTCACGAAATTTCTTGATTTTACTGAAGTCCTCGAATTCAAGAAATTCCTGGAATTCTCTGAATATCTTGCATCTACGAATTCCTTGAATTCTCGTAATTCCTTGAAGTCGTAAAATTCCTTGAGTTCGATGAATACCTTGAATTTCTTGAATTGTCTGATTTTTTTTAATTCCTGCACATTCCTGGAATTCTCTGTATTTCTTGAATTCCAGGAATTTCTTAAACTATGAATTCCTGTAATTTTTTAACTTCCTAGAATTCACGGAATAATTTATTAAACGTGGATATAAAGGTCTACCCTCGTACCACCCTCTACAAAAAGATCAATTTTTAACAGTATGGTAGAAATTTTAACAAAAAAGAGACAATTTTTTAATCTAAGATACGAATCTTTAACAAAATGTATGCACTTCTAATCAGAAAGATAAATTTTGTACTCAAAGGGACACATTTTCAAAAAAATTATAGATCTTTACCTCAAAAAAATTTAGTCTTAACGGAACAGTTCAACTTCGAACAAAAAATTTGAAATTATAAACAAAGAGATTAATTGCCTGGAAAAAAGTTAAATATTTAAACAAAATTTTCAATTTTCAACCAAAAAGATTCATTTTCAACGGAAATTATGAAATTGTACCCCAAAAGATGAATTTTTAACCAAATATTTGAATTTCTAACCATTAAGATGAATTTCCAACAAAGAAGATTATTTTTTTACAAAAAAGACGAATCTTCCACCAAATAAATAAATTTTTCAGTCTCAGAAATGTAACGAAAATGATGAATCTTTCACCGAAAAAACATAAATTTTAACTAAAAAGTTGAATTTCTAACCAAAAAGATGAATTTTCAACCATGAAGAATAATGTTTTAGGAAAGAATTAACTCTTCAAAAAATACGTTAGGATTCAATCAATTCTGCCAAGAAATACTAATTATTACAAATAATTAATTATTTGCAACCAACCAGCGGAGAATTTTAATAAAAAAGTTCGCTTTTTAAAGAATAAATAAATTTTTATCCAAGAAATGAATTTTCCACGAAGTAGCTGAATTTTCAACCAATGAAATATATTTTTAATCAAGAATATTAATGTTTCGCCAAAAAAGACCTATTTTCAACTAAATATGTGTATGAATTTTCAAAAAAATTATTGAATTTTTTAAATGAAAATTGCAAATCAACCATAAAATAGTGAAACATTCAGTTAAAAATATGTTTTCAAACACACAAGTGGAATTTTCAAGAAAAAAAAAATCAATTTTCAGTTAAATAAATACATTTTTAACCAAAATTATGAATCTATTACCCACGAAAAAAAAATTCAACCACGAACATTAATGTTCTATAAAAAAAATATCTTTGGACGAATTACATAAATTTGTAACAAAATAGTTGCATTTTCGACTATAAAAGATCACTTTTTATGAAAACTTTGAATAACCAAATTTAAATTTGGCAAAGATATCAATAAAAAAATGAAAGAGTTTTCAACAAAATATTCCACCGAGGAAAATTAAATAGCTACGAAAAATAAAACACTAATTTTAACGAAATACGAGAGTGTTCATCTACAAAATATCAATTTTGACCTAAAAATGGAAAACTTAAATTTTCAATTGGGAAAAATAATTTTTAACCTACCAAATTAATTTTTAAATCAATTAATTAATTTTTTTTAACTTTTAACAAAATTGTTGAATCTTCAACTAAAGAGATTAATTTTTTTGTTTTTTTGTTAATGACGAATTTTCATAAAAATACCTGCATGAATAGTTTTCATTCTAAATATTTCTATTTCGATATATTTCATATAGTTTTGATATGTTCAATTAATTATATTTCATATTATCTTCCTCCTTATTTTATTCTGCAAAATTTTTAATTTATTGTAAATTGGGTTTAAATATCGCGCGCTTTTCATCGCTTCTGATTCCGGTTCAATCGTAGCCAATCAGAACAGTTGGAAGTTGTGACACGACTCTACCAAGAGGACGTTTAATAGTGCCGAAACGTAAACTGCGCAACTCTGCGAACCTTGTAAGCATCCTATTTTGCCCCATTAACCCACCTTATCCGGTATTTCGGGATCCGGTAAAGCGGGACTCTAGTTTATCTTAGAAACTCAGGTCGTTTGATCAAGAAAAAATTGTATCTAATGGATTGCTATAAATTTCAAAACTGTACAAATTGAAACTGTATAATTATATTTGAACAATAATAAAGCATCCACCCAAAAAAAATCTGCAACATAAACAAAGCCATACGTTTTGAGGCCGCTGAATCCGAATCCGCGGTCAGATTGGTACTATCGGGTTAGGTAGGACCAAGGTCAATTAAAGGTCAAAATGGAGAAAACCATTCAATCGGGGAAAGTTTTTTCTCTCAGAAGTTTTTTAATCGCTTAATCAGAATCCGGGGTCAGATGGACCGCTTCGGGTCTGAGTAAAGGTCAAGTAAAGGTCAAAATGAAGCAAACCATTGGATGGGAGAAAACAAATGGATCGGAGAAAACCTCTACTATCAGAAATTTTTGGTGTAGCCCAATCCTGGGTCAGATTGACCCCATCAGGTCAGCATCAAGATCAAGTGAAGGTCAAAATGAAAAAACACCATTGAATCGGCTACTACTTTTTTTCTTGAACTTATGGGGTTAAACTGACCCCGGATACGGATTCAGCGACCCCAAAAACGTCCGAGATAAGATGGTTTATTCGTACCATTGGTTTTATTCATTTTGACCTCCAATTGCCTTCAATTGAGCTTGACCCTGACCCGATGGGGTCAAACTGACAACTTATTCGGATTCAGCGACCTCAGAAACGTATAGATATGGTATCTTAAGTCTGTTTGCAGACAATTTCCTTTCATTTTTCTAGGAAAATTAAAAATGAGTTTGTATTGGGTAACATTAATTTAAAGAGAATATTGAAATATATTTTAGAACATTTCAAAAGATTATCTAATTTTTTAAAGAAGAATCTGCAAGATATTTTTTTAGAATTTCAAATATTGTTCGAAATTTTATGAAAATCTCGAATTGCTTCTCAAAATATATTGAATTCTTGGAAAAATGTCAAAAATAATTTAAAAATTGAAAAGATTTTAAAAACTTAAAAAAAGTCGATTTTTAAGATTTTCGAAATAAAGTAAGGAAGATTTTAATAGAATATTAAGAATAATTCGAGTCTGTTTAAAAGATATTTACGAATTTTAGAAGTTTGGAAGTGATTAAAACTTTTTTTGAAAATTTTAAGAGATTTCCAAAAATTCGTTCAATTTTTTGACTTCCTTTAAAATGTCGAAAAAATTTTAAAACATAATGTTTAACTTTGTATTCAAAAAAAGATTTTAATTTTTCTTTCCAGCATCAAAATATGAGTTTTCAAGATAACGTTAACAGGATTTTTATTACAAAAAAAATAATTTTAAAACATTACTATGTACATTAAAAAACCACTTTCCTCGAGAATTTTTGTTTCAATTACTCTTCTTTTTAATTTCAAAAATAATTTTTTTTATATACATTAGACATGACAAAATGTATTCTTTGGTCAAAATACTCTATTATGCAATTTTATTGAATAAACAATATTAAGACGTTAAGATTAATATTTATTTATAATATAATTATCATATAATATAATTAATATTTATCCTTGACAATTTTAAACTCCCGAATTCGAAAATTCTCGAATAATTAAATTTTGAAATTAAAAAATTAGCCAAAAATAAAAATCGCGAATTAGAAAATCCCCAATTCAGAAAATTCCCGACAGAAAATATCAGAATGAGAAAATTCCCGAATTTGAATAATTAAAAAATTCTTGTTTCATATACATTATTTAATTATTCAAGATACAATAATAAAATATTACTAGCAAAAAATTTTTGTCCGAAGAAACTTTGCAGGATTTCATTCAGGACCTGTTTTATCTAGAGGTTTCTTTTGAATTTTTTTTTTTGCTGTCAATAATTCGATTTTTGTAAAGATATTTTTTCATTTTTCTTAAACGCTGTGCACATTTTCAAACAAAAAATATGAAAGAAATATTTTAATATTCAATTAAAAACCAGTTTAATTTTTACAAATAGAAGAATGTTTAATGAAGCACTTAAATTTTATGTTTGAAAATTACTTTCAACAAATTATTTCATTAAAATAGTTAATTGAAAATCGAAATAATTTATTATGCAACTCAAAAAAATTGGTGACAAGAATTAAATAGTTCACTTTTCAGTTTAAAAAATAATTTTTAACCAGGGAGAGGGACGTTTGAAAGAGATGCTTAAATTTCCAACCACAAATAATGAGATTTCAACCAAAAAGGTGAATTTTCAAAAAAAGAAGATTAATTGCCTATCAAAAAGTCAAGTTTTCAACTAAAAATTTATTATTTAACAACAAAAAAAATGATTTTTTGACAAAAACCAAGAATTGTTGAGCATGAAAGTTAATTTTTTACCAAAAGAGATAAATTTTCAATGATATATATTAATTTTGATGTGATTTTCATTAGAAGAGTTTATTTTAAACCAAACACATGAATCTTGAACAAACAACGAAAAATATAATAGGTAATATTTCAACAAAAAATATTGTCAATTAAAATCCGTTGAATTCAACTAAAAAGGACGAATTTTCAACAAATCAGGTAACTACTAAAACAAAAAATATAATTTTTTAACAAAACATGGAAGAAAAACAAATAAAAGATTAATTTTCAACAAAATAGTTACATTTATATAGTTGCAGAAATAATTATCATCAATCAGTGCAGATACATTTTCACCGTCGTGAAACTAGAAGTCAACCTATCGTTTGATTCTCAGATACATTCCACATCAGTGGAATGTACGCGCATGCGCACTTTGCAGATAACCCCCTTCCGCATCGCGATAATTCTGGAGCAAACTAGCAGACGCCAGCAGCGATCAGTGTCCAAACGAACAGCTGATGACAAGTGCGAGGTAAAAGTTGACGTGCTTAGAGTGAATGTGAAATCTTCCTTCGAATTGTCAAAAGAGAATTAATTTAAATACAGACTCAAATCAAACCCGTGAAGAGTGTACTCCACCAGATATTATTGAAGCCACTGCAAGTGCTTCAGAAAATTTTCTGCCCGAGAAGTCCAAAACTAAATACAACTCAACTTAAGATCGATTTATGAAGTGGGCAGCGACAAAGAATACCAAATCACAGTCAGAGAATGTATTAATGGTCTATTTTTGTGAGCAGGATAAAATAATTGATTCTTCGACTCTTTGGTCTCATTACACAATGCTAAAAACTACGTTGAGCACGAAAAATAACATTAAAATTGAAAGTTATGCAAAACTAACTGTTTTCTTAAGGGTGCCGTTCATTTTTCGGAACGGATAAAAATTAAGAACGGTAAAATTTCAGAATGTGTTATAATATATAATGGTA
>JAWWLR010000155.1:86116999-86129632 GCA_035041075.1 Acraspis erinacei | reverse complement strand
TCTGTTTCTCCTGCTTTTTTCATATATGCCAGTTACTTCTAAAATCATTTTACGCACGTCACTCTACTGTAAATTTTCTTCTTCTATTTGCCCACTACTTTCAACATTTTCTTCGTCTCCCTTCTCTTCTTTCTCTCCCGCTCCAATTTTTTTTTTGCAGTTGCCTTCTGTACATTTTAGGATTTTTAAGGTTGTATCCTGTTGCTACTTTATCCTCACTACTTCCTCTCTCCGCCTTATCCCTCTACCTATTCACAAACATCTCGATTGAGGTGCACGCTCCGGCGGACAGAACACTTCGAGAGGTCGAGACTTTCAGCAAACTGTTTTTTTTTCTTCTTCAATCATTTTGGCGTACGCAGAACTCATTTTCACTCACGTTTTCTCTCTCATACGAGTCGAGCGATAATGGAACGAATTGAAAACAGTGCATTAGTCCTTCGGATGTACTATAATTCGAAAAAAAACTTTCAAAAACCTCTAATAGTTTTCGAAAAATCGAGGAATGTTTCTTATTGAACCGACTCGAAAAGGCTTGAATAAGAGGCGGAGAAGACTAGGACGCAGGAAGAAGTTTGAAATGTGGTAAATAGAGATAGAAGGAAATGAGTAAACCAGGATATTGAGATTGTGGAATGGAAAAATATGTTATGAAACTACTTGGATGGTTCGAGAGAAAAGTTAAAAAAGGAGGAAAGTATGGCAGGGGAACAGTTGAGGAGGAAGATATTACAAGGGCTAAAAATAATCAACGTATTAGGTATGATGAAAGATGGAAATGCACCTGGTATATATGACATTGCGAATGAAGTCTGGAAATATTTGGGGACGGAATTAAAGGAAGGGGCATGGATAATGCACCATAGAGTATGGAGAGGGTAGGGGTGGCCAGAGTTATAAAAGGAAGGAGTAGTGTTACCAACTATCTACATGGTCCAGTTTTAGACACCCCAGCTTTTTCCTAGAAGAATCAATGATTTGTCTTAAAAATTTGGGAATAATAGCGAATATTCTAACTTACGTTCCTCCACACTTTTTTTGTCGGTTAAATAAAAAATAATTATTTTGATAAATTTGATGTGTGTGGGTGTATTTTGAGGTTATATGTGTCACAATTCTAACCCTTCGTTCTGAGCTTTCTTTATTCAAAATCTCATCTTCCTTTTCCGCGAACCTGATACAAAATGGGCCATGTAGGATTAAACAAAAATTATGTTTGACCAGCATAGTGTACAGCAGATTACAACAGTGGCTAACCACTTAGTCGAGTGGAGATAAAATGAACTAGAATGAGAGAATTATAATAGATTTTTTATATTTTCTTGAACTTTCTATTATTGTTTTTGGGTAGTTTTACATAGGTGTGGATAAATATGGAAGAATATTCTGTCGCAACATTTTCTGATTGAACTTAGACCTAGGCCAATTCGGATCTTGCAGAATAGACAGTGTAGATGAAATAACTACAGTTATTAATATCTAATTAGCTTCACCGTGTCAGAACGTGCATCAAAAAACGCTTTTTCATCTTCAAAAAGATCCCTCGCTTCTCCGGTAGACATGTCAAATGCTGATGGGCGAAAAAGAAAATCATATAATATATGATTCTGATCTAACATTTTAACTGAAAAAACTAAACCATCTCGGTTTCGCATTATATTATATTTCTTCTCTGCATCCAGGTAGTAAAACTGCTGATAGTTCTCTGCATTATTTTGTATCACTTGAATTTTAAAATCTTTCGGCATAATCCAATCCACATAAGTGCTGCCCTGCAGAGTACCGGGAAGTCTGGAAGGAGGCCCATATAGTGGTCTATTGGAAACATCCGGCAAACCCTCTGCTGCAAGAGAAAATATTGATTCGTTAATTTTAGTACTTCAAATGTATATTAATTAGAATGATTGAATAGAGAAATGTATGAAATATTATAATCCTTGTTACGAAGCTAGCTTTGCACTTATGCAAAGCACAATTAGCTAACACTAAATTGTTAAATATAGATCTATCATATTTAAATATAAATCGATCAAGCCTCAACAGATAAATTTGGACAATATGATGTTTCTAAAATTGTTACCAAATGTTTTAAAAATGACAAAAGCATTCATTTCATAACCCATTGACCAAATTAAATGTGGTTATATATATTTTTGCATCTATTAAATTTTTATGCCCTTTAAGAAGAAATTTAATCTTTAAAAAAAATCAAACTGCAATTTTTGTAAACTAGTATTCTAAATTACTTCAAACCTCTTTGATTTAATATTATAAATGATTTTTGGGTTCATTACTATCTATTGGATTTCTAGTGGAGACTTCATCTTATATCCTCCCGGAAGGGGATCCCACCAATGCTGTTCAGCAAGGGGGAAATGGCCGCCCTGCGCTCTCATTGGCTTGTTTCTCACGTGGTACTGCGAGGTGGTGGATGCCGAGCGGATATAAATGAGAGTTATGCAGGGATATAAGCGTGAGAGGATATAAGTGATAGAAGATATAACTGCGGTTTCAGTGTATATCTTGGAAACGTATTGAACAACTATGGCAAATACAAGAATCTGATGGTTTGCTTGCAGCTAAAAAAGTTATTCGTAAACATCTATATCACTTGTAAGAGACAATGAAAGTAAAATTATCAATACAAGCTTTCAGTCTCAGTGTGGAAGGCATCCTTAGATATCTGAGACGCAAATTGCGTATTCCAGAATTTCAAAAGTTCGAGGCAACAGCAAACTTCTGTCAGATTTTAAATGATATTTTCGATCTCTTAAATTCTATAAAACGATTTTTCAAAGACAAATCCAAAAGATGTATTTATAAAAATAACATGGATCAGAGGCGTTATAAAATTTCATGTTACATCCAATATATATCCAATCTCAAAATTGGAAATAAATCAGTTTTAGAATCCCCCCCAAACAACTGGATTTTTCATACTGATAATTACGATGCAAAGTGTCTTCGGTATTTACGATGACTACACACCAACTGGTTCATTAGGAGCTAATCTCTTCAGCTGTAAGAAGCAAAAGTGGCAATAATAATAATCCCACTATGAGACAATTGCAAGCGGCATTGAAAAATCTGTTGATACATACGGAACTAAAAGGATCTGAATTCGCCAATTGTACTATGCAAGACGCTACTGTGCTAATATGCAGTATATAAAAGATGTTGTAAGCTACATTGCTAGACTTATTGTGCGTCAACTTGAACGCAAGATGACTTGTAAAATATGTTTAAAGCAGATCACAGCTACAACATCTCTTTGTCTGTTGCAAACAAAAAAGTGTAGCGGAGGTTTGAAGTCTGCTTCTTTCGGCGTCATGTAGGTGTACGAACTAGCAGAAAAGCAGTTCAGAATGATAAATTTCCTACAAAAAAAGGTTCTTCTAAATTACTGGAGTACAATGACATTTCGCATTATACCTTCTCATATCCTTGACTCGAACAGTGATCACATGTTTGATCAAGGTTTTCTTAGCGATCACCGGGCGCAGCTTATGAAGCTTATAATTGTCAGGCACCTAAATATATGTTTGAAGAAATTAGAGACTGATAAAAAGTCGAAGAAATAAGAATAAGGCACCATTTAAAAAAAGAAATTCTTTTCAAAAATCACCAGTTTAGAAAACTACTAAAAAGTTTTTTATATGTTGTATGTTGCATATGTTTATATATCTATGCCCATATTTATGGTTGAAATTTCGTTCATCTTATATTCTGATTCACATATTTATTTGCTATAAATAAATTAAGAATTTTATGAAATAAAAAGTGATAGCAGTTAGCATAAACATAATGTCTTCATCACATTGTTTAATTTTCAAGCAAAAATTAGTATTTTCATCCTGGACTTATTTAGACTCGCCTATATATAATTTTGTCAAAGCTTTATATGGGCCTTCACGGTAGACACTGTATACAAAGTTAACATATAAAAATTAGGTTCCCTTTGAATGGGAAATATTACATAAAAGGTGACATCAGATTTAGATAGATTGGTAACCAAATTTTTTCCCTCGAAACTGACTCTTATCAAATGTAAATATCTCAGACGCGCAAGTTAGATACCTTTAATTTAGTAGATAACGATTACAGCAGATATTTTAAGCTAATAACGGAGCAAAATATTCATTAGTTACAATTCTTATTAAATTATTTAGCAGTGTAATAATCAGTTTCTTCACTAATTATAAAATATGAGAATTTTCTCTACGCTGGTCTTATCCTTGGCAATCATCCTTAATTCTATTGGTAAATATAATAGTATATCTATATTTTGGTATACTTCTTTCGCGCCTTACATTTTTTACTGCCTATTATTTTTCCTTTGAAAAATTGTGGTAAAATAAATAAATAAGCCCTACTAAACACGCTCGGCCTGAAGCAGGACAGATTTGACTAAAGTGCATAAAAAATCCGGTTTGTTTCATCTATTTGTATGGGACTCATTTTTTTGGTTTATGCGACAAAAATGAATAAGTCAAAAATTCTATTTATAAGGCCAACGTCGACAGATAAGTAAAAACGCTACAAAAATTAATTGTAGCTTTTCAAAAGAGCAATAATTTTCATTAAATTATTTTTTGAGAAGTTTTGATATTTTTCTTTTCGAAAATACTATGAAAAAAATCAAAAATTCGTTTAAGCTTTATTTATCGAAAGTGCTGGGAGTAAAAAAATTAAAGTTTTGAATCAAAAGACATAAGTTACGGATAAAAGTTTTGATGATGAATTTTAGTTTTTAAAAAGTCCTATAAAAATTTGAAACGAAAACTTTGCAAAATCGGTGGGGGGGGGTCTTTAACGGCAACTATAGCTTCTTAAAAAGTTTTAAAAAACTTCTCGCAACTATTTCTTAATAGGACTTACCATTTTGGTTTAATTTATTAAAAGTATCTACTTTTAAGATAACCGAAAATATAAATTTCAAACTGAATGTTTTTAATGTTTAAAAAAAACATACTAACTTGTTTAAATAACCGAACAGAAAAGAAATTGAAAAGAAATTGCAGCCTTAAAAATTTCGACAAAGTTATTCAAAACAATTTTAATTAACCTTCTCTTTTTGGATTTATTGATCGAAAATACGATGAAACAAATTTTTAATTCAATTTCGCTTCTTCTAAAGGAACATGCTGTTAAGCCCCTTTATGGTAAATGCTACGAAATTATACGCAAAGAATAGCTTTTGATGGATCTATCTAACATGTTTCTCAAATCTGCTGGATTGAGATCGGAGACGGAGGAATTTCTTTCCGCCTGTCAAGACGGCTTTATAGACACCGTAGTTTCTCGTAAGCACATAATGAATGTACCAGTAGGCGATACCAACTGCCGAGCGTTCAAGCAAGACCCAGAAACAATTGGACATGTTCTTAGTGGATGCTCAAAGTATGCACGCTACGGGTGCATAGAGAGACACAATGCGGCTCTAAAAGTGTTATATTACCACCTTTGGCATTTGTATCGTGTTGATCCAATGAATGAATCCAATGAATGATCAGTGTAAGATCTACTGGAATTACTCGTTTTCCACCACTCAACGTATCAGTGCTACAAAGCCTGATATTGTCCTCCAAGATCTGAAGACCAAGATAATTTACGTGATTGAATTCTTGGTCCCAGACGATGGTAATATCACGGCAAAGGAGAAAGAAAAGTGTCCAGTGGGCACAAAACTTTAAAATCCCAAGCACACCCTTGGGACGTCTTAGGCATGTCCCAAATATGTCTCTAGAATATCCCTAATTTTTTTCCCCACTGGGTGGGCGAAATAACACGGTCTCCTTTTCGAGCTGAACAGGCTATACCAAGTCTACAATATCAATCTTATGGTTCTCATAATAGGCTGCCTTGCAGGTATGAAAGCTTCATTTCTTAGCCACCTCATAAAAATCCCGGATTGCCATCATCAGACGCAGACAATCGCAAGTCAGATGCAAAAGGCTGTTTTTCTGGGATCACTACATCTGGTCCGTCAACACTGTTCCTCCTAACACAGTACAAAGGTTGGTAACTCTAAAAAAGTATCCAAAGGTGAAACAATCACCTCCAACTGTGCCGTATGCCGCGTAAGGTTATCCGCGGATAGATACTGCACTTTAAGGAACAGTATTGTACGAAGTATCATGCGTAAATTTTCCGCTCTTGCTTACCTTCTAAGATAGAAGGAGCAGGAGTGGATGACGTACACGTTCCAGTTGCCTCGGGATTGGGTGCTTTAAGGAACCATGATCGTAGCTTCTAGAGCCGACAACTTCTCTCATAATACTAATAATAAATTATAAAATTTTAATTCAGAGTATAAAAATAGTTTAAATTTTTTAAATTAGAGTTTGATGAATTCAACCAAAAAATATAAATTTTAAACAGAATTGTCCAATACTCAACAAAAGCTATGAATCTCTAAATGCATTTCAAGCAGGATCCTCGAAGCATAACCTGCAGCTGCCATTAAAAGATTTTAACCAAAGAAACTTTTGTCGTTGACTAATAATCAAGTCCATTTACTTGTTATTTAACTTTTCAAGTGTGCCTCTATAATGAAAATATAATAAAAATACGGAAATAATAAGAAAAAAATTGCCGCTTATTTTGCGAACCAATTCGTAAACATGAGTAATTTTTGGTCATTTCTTAATTTACAATAATGATAAATATATATAATAAGGATAAATATACTTATAAATTTATACCTTTATGAACAATTGTCACACTATGTTTATGCAATGTTTCAGGTAGAATTTTATATCTTTTAAATAAGCAAAAATGTTTATGTATTTTTTACTCTGCCAATCATGGGACATTATAAGTGAAGTGAAGTGGGATATAGTCCAACTCCGAACGTAAACAGACTCCTGTTTTGTCACTTCTGAATGAGCACCGCACATGCCTCACAGTTCCTTTTACCCATATTTACGGCGCCACGTGAATACTGGGATTGACTGTTTCCAAGCTCGCTATGCCCGAGTTTGACTGTACATACATTTAAAGTTCTAAATTTCTTTTAAACGGTTTTTTTAAAGTCGAACTCCAAAGACACGACAAATTTGGGAATCACCAACTCCAAATATACGACCCTGAAAGGGACTCTTACTCCTGCGACGTTTACATCTCCAGCGTAATGCGTGTGAACGTACACAGGCCTACTACGCACGCGGATAAAAAGTTCCGCTCAATGCTTTGGAGTCGGGACGATCGTATCTGTGAAGCCTTCGTATCTTTGGAGCTCACACCTGTGGAGTGCGAATGTAGGCCAAAATCCTTAAGAGAGAAGAAATTGGGGAAGGGTATAGAATCGGGTCCCTTAATAACAATCTCACTGACAACTCATAAAATATATACATGACATACGTTTTTGTACTTTAATAAAAATGCAATCCTCTATTTCTTGTTGCAGAATTAAGCTCACAATCAAAACAGGATAACAATACTCATCCTAATGTTCCACATTGTGGACGTGCTTCCTCTACTCCTGGCAGACATTCTCCAGATACGACGCTTTCTCTTGCCTTGCCTCATTATTCTTCTAGATCTGCCCTTTCCAGGTCACCTCTTCGTGCCAGGTCTAGGTCTCCTCCTCTCAGGAAAATTTTTCCTTCCGTACTTGGATTTAGATTTGAAGAACTTGAATTTATTAGACTTGTACCTCGATTGAATCATAACCGGATATTCGAGCTTCGAAGATACACTTTTCCTACCGATAAACCAATTTGGTTGCGAACCAAAGATTCTGCCGTTTTGCCCCTGCCAACCACTGAACAAATTGTATTGTCAACGTCCAATGGTGACATCTTTGCACTATTGGAGAAAAACTCAAGCCATCAATCTTTTTTTCGTGGAATATTTAAATATACTCATGGTGGGCTAAAACGGGTAAAAATAAACATGGACAGCGGCGTGGTTGAAAAGTTGACTACAGAAGAAATAGCGGAAAGTCCAATAAGCAAACACATTGCAATCAAAAGAAGCTTTAAACTGTATCGTATGTGAATCACAATTATTTACACCGTTAATAAAAATATGTAACAAACGCTTGAATGTGTCTCAGATTTGGTGCTTTGCGCTCGGTCAACTTTTTATATGTTTAGCATAATGTTTAGCCTTTTCAATTATGAAATCGTAGAGGTTAGAGCGCGCGTTTCTCAAATATTATAGTTTAAAAGTTTCCCGTTTTAAATGTTCATTTCTACTTCTAAAATTGTGAAACCCATCTTTTAAACACATTTTGAAACAAATAACTATATTTGACGACCAATTATACTTTTTTTTGGAATTGGAAACAGGTTTTGAGTGGGGCACAAGGTGACGTGAAAGAAAATCTTTTTTTCTCAAATTCAGTAGCTGGTATTTCAACCCAAAAAACATACGAAAGTCATCTTGTCACTGACACAGTAAAAATCGTTGCTCATTCATAGAATCTTAGTTGGAATGGAAGCTTCTAGAGAGTCTCCTAAGGTTTTATATTTTTCTTGCACCTTCTTCCCTATTTCTTTACACCCCCCCACACACACATGCACACTTACTTGGTGGTGGGAGTGGGACCTACAGTTTAAGGCGGATTCCGAAACCCCACGAGCAACAGCCTTAAATAACTGGAGAACATTTTTCTCTAGAGGTACCGGTCCCACGACTCCGTAGGTGGACAACTACCTTGCTAGGCTAGTGTACACTGCATGGAATTCTAGTATAGAAGTAGGTAACCGACATTTTTTGTGAATGTGAGCTTATTGTATGAAAAATGCTTTAAAAATCAAATAACCACAGCCACGACCTCCACCTCCAACTCCACCTTACATAATTCTTAAAAAGTCGTAGCAAGTGTTCATTATTCTTATCTTTTCAGATCACCTGAATGTTTCTTAAACTTATTCAAAATATTTGTAGAATGATTTAATATGGCAACGTTGTAAAATTATGCTACAAAATGTGTTACAAGGTTTTTAATGATTTTAGGAAATCATGAAGAAATATTTTGTGAGCTGTTTTAAACTTTTTCATGCAATTAATTACAAAGCAATTATTTAAAAGTGTTCCATGAATCTTAGGAACATTTTTTATACTCTTGACATTCTTCAAAATTCAACTTACGTAAATTATTCATTACATAAAGTTATTCATTTAAAATAAAACCTAAACCATTTATCATATTCATAGAAATTTGAAAAAATTCAATCAGCTTAAAATTTCCATCATTATTAAAAAGCTACCAACTTTTTTTCGAATTCTGCAGAACAAGTTTCTGCCCATAATTTAAAGTTTCTTATCTCTTTGAAAATTTAAAAAAGTTTACAAATTATAGTTTGGTGGCAATATGTTAATTAATTAATTATTTTAAATTATTAAACAAACATTTACAAATTAAATTTTCTCTTCTATAAATAACGTTTATAAACGTTCAAAATAAAATTGTATGATGAACCAAATCTATTTATTTAGAAATTTTGATATAAAAATGTTATGATCCAGAAAGTTTATAAATTGAAAATGTTACGTAATATGGTCAAAATATGCCCCCCATGCGTAACAGAGTGTAACGAAACAGTTACCATCTTACCCTCAGACTTGCAAGTTCCTTCTTCTTTTATGTAAAAGATTTTTACACATTCCTCAATAATTGAAATTTTCTGTGGAATATTGGGAAAATATAAAATGCACCCAAATTTTTAAACTCGAAAACAGAAGTGTACTGAAAATACGCAGTTGAGGATCCTGAATATGCGTGATGAAATCATAATCCATATTGATCCACTATAATTTCAAGAGTGTAAAAATATCTCATTTTTGTCAACTTTCTTTATACAATTCGAAGGCCACGTTTTTAGATTGAAATGAGGCGGCGTCACGAAGAAAATTTTACAATCTCTGAAAACAAGGAAACTTTGTACGTAAATAGAACGAATTCTTTCAAATAAAATGAATGCCGATACTATAAGAATAAATGAAAACCCTTGAAATTCGTTATACTCTGAGTGAAACTATTGCCTAAATGACTATCTAAGTGATTGTCTAATTCACTGGCTAACTGACATACTGACTGACAGACTTAATAACGGACAGGCAGACAGACTAACAGACTGTCTAACTTTCTGACTCACTGTCTGATTGACAGACTTGGTGTCTAATTGACTGACTGATTGATTGACTGATTGACTGATCGACTGACTGACTGACAGACAGATTGACAGACTGACTGACAGATTGACAGACTGACTGACTGACTAGCTGGCTGGCTGGCCTCCTGCCTGACTGACTGACTGACTGAATGACTGACTGAGTGAGTGACTAACTGAATGACTGACTGTCTGACTGACTGACTGACTGACTGACCGACTGACTCACTCACTCACTGACTGACTGGAGATTTCATGAAAGCAGATGAAGTGAAATTTTTCATAAAACTCACAAATCCTAACGAGGGTGAGATTGTGTAAATGTTGAAATTTTATTATTCAGCTTTCGTTCTAAGATTAGCATTTAAAGCATTGCTTCAAAAATGTATGATTTTAAAATCTTACTGATTCCCATTCCAATATTGAACGTTAATGCATGAATCCAAAGGGCAACTGCGTTTTTGAACAATTATTCTGGAAACATGTAAATTGGATTGACATAATTCAGATGAACGAACAAGATAGCGACTAGAATTAACGCTTTAACGACTTGTCAAATATTGCAAAACTTTAACAACATTTTGAAAACTGTATTTCTTATAAACCGAATTTTGAAAATCTAAAATAATGTGCAACAAAGGAGAATTTGTGGAGACCTTAAAAATAAAATAATAATGCTTTTAAATTTCTGATTTTACAGTATTGTTTAAACTGGCATTCAAATAAGTTTCAAACATGTGAGAGCTTTAAGTTTAACATTTAGTGCTTAGTTTACCGTTGTTACTACCAGTACATAAAATCATTTACGTAAAATCGTTACAAATAATAAATAATACTTCAGGGCATGAAATAAGCTATTATTGATTAAAATTGTATAAAAATTGCGACTATTCTTTTAAAGGAAAGGAAGAAATTTAAATATATATAAAAGATTCCAAATTTAAGAATATTTTCCCAAATACTTTTCTTTACATGAAACATATTAAATATGATTTTTCATTAATGAAGTTACTGCCAGCCTTTTTTCTAAAACATTAATATTCTTCATTTTTTTATTACACAAAAGACCAAAAATATCGGAAGCTTAAAGTAGCAGAAACTTTTTAGCATTATAATAAATAATAATAATTTTTTTCAACAATTATCTCTATGATATTTCCTTTACTCGCTCGATTTGCCTAACATTGAATCCGTGTTAAACATTATTTACTTTGTGGAACTTCTAAATGTCTTTAAAAAAAGAACGCAGTCACTAAAAACTGTTTTTAGTCGATCTCCACGTTTCTCAGACGCGCTGAAGCTGAAAATAAAGTTTAGTCTATGGCATGCAAGGTAGACAGTATTATTGTTCATTAAATTTGATTGCAAAACTGCAAAGAATTTTGTCGCAAAAGTTTTAAAAATGATGAAACTTATCCCTTCGACAAGAATAAATAATTTTAGGCACACAAAAATCATACATTTTTTGCACATTGTTTTTTATTAATCGTACATTTTTCGGAACTAAACATTTTTATTGTTCAAAAAAATTTTATTGAAAAAAGCAAAATTTGCCGTCGCAACTATATTAAAAATTATTAAACTGACGACTTGGTTAGAGATTAGAAATTCTTGAAAAAAAATTCATAAATTTGATGTACTTTTCAAATCATTTGAAAGTAGACATTTTTCCTTCAGTTTCTTATCAAGCCGGAAGATAATAAAAACCGATTTTTATTGCGCATACATTGTTTTCATGTTAACTGTTTTATTACACAATAACTTTTATTCAAAAACGCGACGTATTCGTTCGTAGAAATCTTAAAAGTAATCCAACTCACTGAAAATTCTATCCTGCCGAGAGGAATGAGAAATACATTAAAGTATAAGAGTACATAAAATGCTGTTAGGAACATGTAAAATACTATGTCATAGCAATTTAAAAATATGAAATTGATGAATTGAAGATAGATTGTGAAGTTTTAAAAAACTAATTATTTATAAATATTTAAAGACTACTTTATTCAATAAATTCGATTAAATTAATTATATTAATAAAAATATTTTTATTAATTACAAAAACAATTATTGTTTCTATTATTAGATAAGCAATCGAAAAGTTTTTTAAATAATTTTAAGTTAAGATACTATTAACCTTCAAAGTTAAGATTATAAATTATTTTATAAATTATTTCAAGTTTATCTAATAAGAAAGAAAAGCGTAATGGACTGAAACTTCAGAAATAAAATTGAATAAAGTTGTTTTATTAGAAACAATGGTATATCTGAATAAAGGATTATTATGATATAATAAATCATGTCAAATATTATATATTACTATCATTATTTATTATATGAAAGGTAAATTTATTAATTCTAGAAATTAAATATACCTAATTTTATATTATATTAATAATATATTTAAATAAGTCAAATGTATACAATGAAATAAATTCATTTAAGAAATAATTTAAAATTTGTCTGTTGCCTTCAAATAGCCTTGGACTAATTTCGGGGGGGGGGGGGGCCGCGC
>JAWWLR010000155.1:86093279-86104007 GCA_035041075.1 Acraspis erinacei | reverse complement strand
CACCTTCCCTTCTGTGGCGGAATAGGATAGACACACAGAGAGGAAAACGAATATCAAAACAGAGAGCGACGGAGAGAAAGAGAGAGAGAGAGAGATAGAGAGAGAGAGAGAGGAGTTGCATGGCACATAAAAAATAAGTTTATGCATGTTTTTTAATTTTTAAGTTGGTTTTTATTTTTAAAATAATAAAAACTTTATTTTAATTACAAAAAAATATTTTTTAATTAAATGTTTTCATTGAATATCTGGCACTGAGGAGGACCCCTATCCGTGCTCGAAACTTTTGCCAATTTTTACGTGTTAGGAAATGCATGTTTTATAATTAAGTACATTTATAAGACCCTAATGCCAATATAAAAAAGTTTCAGCACAATAATTTTAATTTTCGGGTCAATTAAAACCGACATTTTTCAAAAGATTAGTAAAATTGTCACTTAACTATAAGTATTTAATTTTTCGGAAATTTCTGAGTGTTGGTAATTTTGTTTTCTTAAGAAATTATCTTTTCAAAATAAAAAAAATCATAAAAAAATTTCTCCGGAATCTTAAGCTATGAAGATTAATTTTTCATACTCTGCTTTAAAAATCTGGAAAGCTTTTTAAGTATTCTCTTCAAATTAAATTTTAAAAAATTGTAAATTTTCTTAGAAAACTTTTTTATCCTGTTCAAATCTTTCAAAATTCTTGAAAAGCTTTTTCTTCCGCAATCTTAAAAAATATATATTTCGCTCAACATTTTTTTGGCATTTCAGCAAAGAAGGAACTGAAAACATCCACTAAAATCATATTCATACAGAATGCAATCAGTGAGGTTGTCGAAAAAGTTCAATTTTTTACAATTTTGAAAGTTTTTAATGAAAGAATATTGTTTAGATAGATATGAAAATTTGAAAGGATTTTTGTTGTTAAAAATAAATTTTTAGAGAAAATTTAAAAAGATTAAATAGTTCAATATTATATAAAAAATAATTCACAACTAAGAAGATTAATTTTAATGAAATAAAAAAATAAATAGAACAGTTAAAGTTTAAACAAAAAACAAATGACATACCAAATTTTAAATTTCCACCATTTATCGCCATGAAATACTAAAATAATTTTTAAGACTTTGATGAACAGTTTTTGAAATTAATCCTTCAATAAAAAAACCCTGTCGTTTTTTTATAAAATTCATTTATTTTTCCAGTTTATCCGCAACATTTAAAAAAATTCTAAGACTACCAAGTCTTCTAGCTTTGTATAAAACAACTAATTAACTTACGTTTTGCCTCATTTGATTTCTAAATTAACATTCACACTTTTCGTAACACAAAATTTATAACCAGGCTTTCGACCGAATTGTACTTCAATACATTTGTCCAACTTCTCTCCACGAAAAAAAATAATAAAATAATTTAACTTTTTTAAAGATTTCGAATAAAACACTTAGTAACTGTTTAACAACTTTGAAAGGTTTGAGGTGAATGAAAGAATATTCTTAAGATTAATAGAACAATTTGAAAGGATTTTTTAAAAATAAATTTTTACAGAAACTTTAAAAAGATATTAAAACAGTTTAATAGATTTCTATAAATTCCGAAAAAAGACTTCGCAATATTTTAAGGCAAGTTTTTTTATTTTTTAAGATTTTTTAAAATTTCAAGAAAAATTCGCCTCAGTTTAAGTAATTTACAGAGTTCAGAAGACTGACTAATTACAAATGTTTGCGAAAGATTACCTAATATTTTTCAAGAACAAATAAGAAGATTAATTTTCAAGCAGTAAAAAGACAAATGGAAAAGTTAAATTTGCAACCAAAAAATTTTCAGCCAAATAGACGGATTTGTTACTGAAAAGAGATGAATTTTAAAGCACAAATAAAATAGTTCAATTTTCCATTCGAAATCAACAATTTTTTAAAAGAGTTACATTTTCAATGAAAAAGTTGAATTTTTAATCGAGAAGATACATTTTCTACCAATAAACAATCAATTTAAAAAATATATAGTAATCTTTAAACATCACCTGACATCATATAAATACTAACTTTCAATAAAAAAAAATTTTACCATTTTTTCACCGTTACGTACGTAACCTCCCGGCAATCTCCCACCTCATCTCTGTTGAAAAGTTTAAAAAACTAAATACTGTAAATACAAGAGTATAGCCATTTTTTATTTTCAGATATTAAAATCAGCTTATTCTGCTTACAATTTATTGAAAAACAATTAACAGTGGAGTTATATCACACAAAATGACGCGCAGTAACGTTCTATTGTAGATCAGGAAGCGCTTTACACTTTATATGGCACCTAATAATGCACAGTAGAGTTATATGGGTAAGTAAAATAAAATATTTTTATATTTTAAGTTTATTGTAAGGCGGGAATCCAGTTATGCATCTCCATCACTACATGAGAATGTTATTTACCAAACCAATTTAATTTTTTTATTCTCAGTGATAAAATTGCATAAAATTGCTAGTGTATAAGAAAGTTAGGAAAATAATCTCCTAGAAATATTATGTTTAAAAAATCATGTTTTGTAAAAATTTAACTATTACAAACCAATAAAATAATTTTTGATTGCCGATAGACGCTAAAAACTCAAATCACAAATCAAGCTAAAGCGATTGGCGAGCGCTCTCAAAGAAGATTCTCGCAGGCAACAGGAATCGAGAGTCATTCACAAAAATGAAAAAATAAATTTTCTCACTTCCAAAAGTTACAACTTCAGCCATTTTCGAGTAACATCACATATTATTTATTTCTAAAAACTGATAAGAAAGTTACGTAGTTACAACCTTACAATACTTTTATGAGTGAAATTACTTTTAAGTCAATTGAAAGATTCATTTGAATATTACAATGTGTAATTAATATTTCCTTTTGCATATTGATTTAAACATTTGAAACACTTAATTTTACTATCTATTTATAACATTTCAATCTGTACCGCAAAAAATTAAGAACTCAGTAAATTTAAAAGTTTTTAATAGTTTTATATATGAATTTCTGACAGGCCATTAACAATTTAAAAATCCATTACAAATTTTATTAAATAAAAACTTTTAAACATTGTGAGAGTAACAATTTTCTATAATAATTATTTCAAATTTAAAGTATTTTAAATTAAAAAAATATATATATTGAACGATTTCCAATTTAAAACTTTACAATTCAAACCATTGTAGATTATCTACGATTTTGAAAAAGTTTAAAATTGAATAAATAGACACGGTTTCTAATTGAAATATTTAATAAAAGTTGCTCTCCAAACTGAATTTTTTTAATATAATGATTTCTGTAGAAAATAATTAAAAATGGATTATTTTATTCTTATTATAAGTATTAAAAATTGAACAATTTTATTTTAAATTGCAGAATTTCGAAATTGAATGATTTGAACTTAAAATGGGGGAAATAGGACGATTGCAAAAAGGTTGAAAATTGTCCGAAGCTGACAAATTTTGAATTTTAATAAGTTCTTAATAAGTTCTTTAATAAGTGTTAATAAGTTAAGACCTAAATTTTACAATTTAAAATTGAACACTGATTTTGATTAAGTATTAAAAGTATTGGGGAAGGAGGGGGCACCGAAAGTCCATAGTTTTTTAACAATTGGCACCAGATTTTTTACACAAATATAATCTGGGCTCCCGCCACGACCCTCCTCAGCGGTTAGCTGTCGGGGCATAGTGGGGAAAAAACACATTTTTTAAACAAAAATCAGCCGAGTCCTCAGATCTCAATGGATCAGAGCTTTTTTAGAGCAATTATTTTGAATTTTTTATTTAACTTAAAAATGTAAATTGTTTATATTGGAGATATTTACTTAGCCCCATTCATTGACATTTCTGCAAAAAGATATAGAATAAACTTACGCCTACTAAATTACGCATGCGCCAAACGTACACTTAAAAACACCAGAATTGGGCGTGGGCCAAGTTTTTGCCCGGGCTAGAATCAGCCGTTTAAATCAGCTGGGGTAGAGGGGATGGATTAGCCGAACTAATAAACTAAAGAAAAGAAATCTGGTAGTCAGAACTTATTCACCACCTTGCTCGTAAATTAAGAAAGGTAAGCAGTTAAAAGATAAAAATGGCGGGTACAATTTAATGTAGTTGAAAATAAAATGAGCAATAATTTTCTTAAGTTAGTTCAGACAGGCGAAGCCATGGGAGAAATTATATTTTACAAAGGGGAAAGGAAGGGGCCGACAGCAGTGTACAAAAATGATAGCTCATGGCCATTCCTGAACTGCTAGCAAGATAGCCCTGTAACAAGAACCAAAAAAATGTAAGTACGGACTAACACACCATCAATACATGTCTATCTAATATAAAATGCGATAGCTCGTTAGATTTCAACATCACAAAAATAAAAATAAAATACCAAAATGTTGAGTCATTCAGCCGATACTCCAAGGATTAAAGCGCAGAGTGACGCCTTCCAAGATAGAATAATGCCAAAAAAATCAGTACATAATTATCTTAATTTTCAACTAACCCTCTCAAACGATAAGTCAATTTTTCGACATAAACTAAATCCGATAGCAAACATTTAAAAGTACATCTTACGTCAAAATGGCTACGAGAGTCATGAAAATGCGTCACCGGTGCCGACTGGGCCTAACAGCGGCTGCGACATGGCGGTAGCGAAAAATTTACGAGAACTGATTGCTTGAACATCTTACTTTACAAAAATTTAAATCCTTCACCATGGAGACCATGGAGTCTCGCTAAGTTCCTGGTGTATCTCAACGTAGCTAAAGTTCAACAAAACTATACTCAATCAATTACTCAATGGACGGAAGCCCTTAACGAGACAGAGTATCCACGAGGAAAGCCCAATCTCCCGGTGACAATAGACCGCTCTTACCTCAACTAAATTGTCTCTGAAGCTAACTTTACATATACTTAAACAAAGAAACAAGAAGCCCTTCGAGGTCGACCGGGTCCCCTGTGTCAATGCTGAGCAACTGAGAGCGTGGCTTGTTCGTTGTTCAGCGCGTTATCTTCCTGCCTTCTCGGTGAGTCCTCACCGCTCGGCGCTGATTGGTTGCTTCCTTTGCGCTGCGGTTTGATTAGTGCAATGCCGCTCAACTTGGTCTCAGCCGTACCGCCAACACGAAGAGGAGTTGCAGGGGCGACACTAGTAGAGGCTGTAATTAAATAAAATCTGAGGGATGATCCGAAGCATTTCCGGTAAATGAGGAAGCTCTCGTCCTCTCTGGCACGAGAGTTTTTCGCATTTGGCAAAACATGCGACAACAAATCGGGGACAAGCAAACCTGATTCGCATACCATCGCCGAAATCTTGAAGAAGCTGGCTTTCCGGCCGGTGCTGTAGCGTCGAGGGCCCGGTTAGGGTACGTGAGGACTTCCTCCCACATAAGGATTACTCGTGCAGCCCACGGTATAGCTCCAGGTTACTAAGTTCATTCCCAAAGCCTAGGGATAATAATCCAGCCTAATCCTTGGCTCTGGAGGCATCCAAAGGTCTCTCAATTCTTAAACACGACGTTACAAGCAGATATCAGTCCTCTGTGTGCACCCAGAGTTCCAAAATCCCTCGATGTTCATCGTGGTTTGAAGGGCAAGTCAAGATCATACAAAACAAAAAATTAGCGAAGCTCGAATGAATTCTAAATTCTTAAATCTACTCAAATATTCTCTTGGAGTATCGTGCTACGCAGAAGGGTACTCGAATGCTAACAAAAAAGTAAAATAAACGAAATAAAATATTAATTTTCGGGGGTTAAAATTTTGCCTGGTTAAAAACTGTTAACTGCTCCATTTTTAGAATTTTAATGTATTACGTACATAGATTGCGGGATTTTCCGGAATCCTGGAACCAGTATTGTCAACTTAAAGAAGTGATTTTGCGGCACAAAGACAACTTGTTTTTACTCATTTATCGCGTCGTAACTCAAGCAAACAAACGATTAAATTTACTAAAAGCAATATAAATTTGTAAGAACTTGAGTATATATTTATGTAGTATAAATTTTTTCATTTTTATATTTTTTGTTCACAATAACTTTTCATTTCGAACATTTTCTTAGAATCAATCTATTTTAAAGGTTTAGAATTGAAAATTGTTCCATTATGAACGTTTCAAATAAAGATTAATTTTGTTTTTGACTTTAGAAGAAGTTGTATAATCAGTTTAATAAAAAATAAATTTCTAGAATTTCCGAAGATTTTCCTTTGAAATATTGAATCTTCTTTTAAATTTCAAATTGTCAAATTTTGATTTTGTACAAAATAAACTTTTCTCCTTTCATTTTTTAATCTGAAATTATTCAATTTTGGCATATTTCAATTTAAAATAAAATTATTTAATTCTGAACGCTTTGAATTATAAATGAGATAATAATAATTTATTTCAATTTAAAAATTTCTTTAAAATATTACTTATTATTTAAATAGTTGCGTCATTTAAAAAATTTTTTTTCTTTAAGTAAAAACCGATCGGTGGAGATATCTGTCACCCACTGTGAAAATGGAAATCAATACTGTCGATCAAGTTAACTCCTCAAATAACAGAAATTCTTAACGTCTTTTTACGGACGGTGAAATTCAGCTCCACTGTTCGGTTGTTACCATCTCCGACCGGCAATCGAAAGACCTGTGGTTCGATTCCCACTGAAGCAATGGAGAAAATATTTTTTCATACAATTTTATTTAACAAATTTGTTTTTAAGTTGAATATATGTAACTCACAAAAGTTAAATACTCATCTCTATGGTTATTTTCTCGAAATCAAATATAACTTGAAGATTTAGATGCTTTCCTCTGCTACAGTTTCACAGAAAACTGCGGAAATGCTACCAACACACCTATAGAATATTTCACCATACATCCCTATCATTGACAGCATTACAAAATATATTTATAGTAAGCAGAAAATGACGATACGAGAATGCTATGAGTTATTTTATGATTTTTGCAGGACGATTAGAATTATTCAAGGAAATGTCGCAACAGATTAAAAATGGAGAACATCGTGCAAGGATGGTACCTGACAGGTGATAGTAAAAAAAAATACAAAGAGAGTACAAATTAGCTCGATCTGTTTAATTCAGGAAAAAATAAAATTATATTTATAACAAAAGAAATTAATAGATTTCATTCTTTCACAATAATTCATTATAAAAAAGGAGGTGTTTTGGGTTTCAATCGTGTGAAAAACTGCGAACCTTGACGCGAATTGTCGCTTCCTTCTTCGGGGCTCACCTGATATGAGGTTTGAGGTTATGACTTTCTTATGTATACTCTCCAATAAGCCTGTGATTAGCCAGAGCGTCCCATCGTGCAGACAAAAATGCACCTCTAAGTGATCTGAAAGTATATAAAATCTGATAAAATCCCTTAATCTTGTGGCAAAGTCTATATTTCGGAAACCGGCAGACGGGTGAGCCAAAGTATAGGGGAACATGAGAGTAGAGTCAGGCTACAACATTTCACACAATCAGTAATAGCTGAACATCATATCGAAAGAGGACATAAAATTCTATTTTAGAGAACAACCGTTATCGAAAAAAGGGACACTTATTCTTCAAGAAGACAGAGAGAGGCAATAAAAATCTTAAAACATTCTGATAACACCAATAGTGAGAATGGATACAATACCAATCCCATTTAGCTTTCTATCGTTCCGAAATTAAAAAAAGACTTGATTGTCCAATGAGGTGCAACTGGTCTCCACAGTGGTGTACTCTGACTAATCATAAGCATCGCAGAGAGTATACATAAGAACAACATAACCTGAAACAATGAATATTTTATTCAACGTTTACATTTTCGATTCTGATGAGTCTTCTGCGAGACACTGAGGACTTGGTAAAATATATAGAAGTATTATTTCATTTTTTATTTGCTTTTAAAAGGATTGGTTCTGCTTTCTGCATCAATCTTGCAAGTGCCTTGGCGTATTTTGGACGTGCTGATATGGCTTTAAGTTTACGAACCAGTGATAGCTTCGCACCTCCGAGTGCACCGATCACAAAGACAATTACTTTAATCGAATATTTTAGGTCCAGTCATTGCAGCTTCCTTTTGAGGGCGTTTCACCTCTCCTCCTTATCCTTCTCCTTACCAGTGATGTTTCAGTGGGACGGAGCCGAGAATACGATCACGAACATAGTTCGCTTCTCGAAGTTTTTTTTAAGGTTTAGTTTTAAAATTCATAGATTCATATAGAGTTGGAAATCTGACAAAAATATAGACTGTGATACCCTATATCGATGGATTCTACGAATATTAGGCTATTGTTCCGTTACCGTTAATAAGGCATCTATAATCTTATTACAAATAAGCTTTTGTCTATCTTTCCGCTACGGATAAGAATCAGGCTAACTTCATTTTGTAAGAAATTTATTAAACACGTATAAGTGCTAAGAAAAATAAAAATCTTAAAAAATTTCTTGTTTTGAAAGTTAAAGGAGCCTAAATTATATTACAATCTTTAATAAAAAATACTGAAGTTTTGAATTCGTAGGAAATGTTCCGATAAATAATAGGTTACTTATGCACCTTAGTGTTAAAGATCAATTTTCACATTTTTGATTCTATTGATATATTAGTTTTAGAATCGCTCTTTCATACTAAAAAATATAATTTTCCTCCGCAAAATTGGAATTATTATTAAGGTGCAAAGTAGGTCGTGAATCACCTATTTCGGCGCGAGCGGACGACCCGATAGGATTTAGGAGTAATTAGACGGGATGGATTCCGAAGAATGTCCCTGATTGTTTTTGAGTAACGTACAAAACTTACTTTTTTTATTTTTCTGGACCTATTCTCGCCCATCCCATTGTAATTAGTAAAAAGAAATATGATTTGAAGGGTTCAAATCGGTGATTATATGGATCAGTTTATCTGTGTCCATAGTGAAAATTGTACCTTGAGTTAATTCCGTTATCTCGAAAGTATAGTTTTATAAAAAAGTCTGGTTATATTTTAAAGAATATAAATTTATAGACTAAATTAGAGGGTACACACTCTACTGCTGGGGATTATATATTGAATTTTATGCAGTTATGAGGCTCCGATTTGTCTGTTCGGCGAAAATAGTATTAGTTTGAATGATGAGTGAAAATACGAAGCGCACAAGTCACAACATAGAGACAAATGAGTTAGATCTATGTTTTGGATCTTTCCCATAAATTGTATCGCTTGGAATAGTGAAAATCGAGCCAAACATCACATGAGCATCGCGTTCGTGATGCTTAGCTCGATTTAGGGTAATGTTATGATTACGGAGGATGATAAGGGTATATCAATTAAAATTGATTAAATTTATTTCTTTTCAGAAAATATCAATACATATCGATACATTATATTTGCTGATATTTTCCATACTTAGTAACTGACTGATTACCGGAAAACTTTCGATTTCACCTACTGTAGAATTATCATTTGTCCCTTGAAAAATTGGAAGCTTTATCCGCACAAAGTGAGATGCATGGATAGTTAATATTATGCTTAGAAAAGAGCTTGTTTCTCAAAAGTAATTAGTTTAGGCAGAAAAGGATCAACATGTATAAATGGTGCGGAGGCAAAGCCAAAAAGTGCTTGATTTTTTTGTAGCTGATAAGAAGCTGAGAGGACTAGTAAGAGATAAAAGAGTTGTGAAAGGTTCTGAATGTGGAACGAATAATTACCTCTTAGTCTCTAAAATTATGTCAGCTCAAAGATGAAGGAGAAACAGAACTAAAAAAGCGATGTAGAAATCAGCTAAAATAAGGAATTTACGTATGTCAGAAGTGAGAAAAGAAGATCGTAATAAGATGAACGAACGCTTAGATAAGGTAAACTGTTAGACAGAAATAGGCCAGGAAAAAGTAGTAGGCGCATAGAAAATATTACGGATAGCATCGTGACTAATGCATCTAAAGTCTGCGATACTGAGATTATAGGATTATAGGAATAATGAATGAATATGCTTGGTGTAATAGTTAAATCTGCGTGGCTCTTAAAGAGAAGAAGCAAACGTATATTGAGAAAGCTGAACGAAACGTGTTTTGGCAATGACGAGACAATTCGATTAGAAAATGCCTCTGGGATAAACACAGAAAATTAAGAATAACAGATAATGAAATCAAAGGTAAAATCAAAGCGGAAGAAGATAAAAAATGAAAAATGATTTTGAAGGAAATAAAAAATTATTTTGAAATTAAGCTAAGAAGATTTGGATAGGAAATACAAGTATAGAGTTATTCAGAATCGATAACTAAATGAAGGGAAGGCTATGGGGTATAATTGAGAAATTCAAAAATGACAAAGCTGTTCGTGTTGGTGGCATCACAGCTAACATTCATAAGAGCGGTAATGATTATTTACATGTAAGTTTGCGCAATTTCATGCGTAAATATCCTGAGAATGGGGAAGTAACAAATACCATTTTCTAGCAAAACTATTCGAGATGTAAAAAAATACTGTAACGCAAAATTATTTATCTTACAAATCTCTACAAATTTACCTAAAACTATTGTTTTGATCTCACGAATAGCTTTTATTTTAAAATTGTAAAAATTCCATTAATAAAAAATCACATTTTTTGGTTAAACTATGCACAATACATTAAAATAATAAACGTAATGGACGAAATTACTTTCTTAAAAAAATCTTTTCATAATACAATTTTTCATCAAATTGCGTAATTTTTACATTATCATCAGAGAAGGTATTAGATTTGTCTACAATGTGAAACCCACAGTTTTTGACAAATGTTCACATTTGAG
>JAWWLR010000155.1:85942300-85957251 GCA_035041075.1 Acraspis erinacei | reverse complement strand
TGCATTTCGAAAAAAGAAAAACACTGGTAAAAAACTACGGCCATCCATGCAAACTATACTGGCATAGGGAGGATGTTATACACCCGAAGCCCGCTCGGAGCGCGTGACGTCACAAGTGAGAATGCTCTATTGAGAAGAGGAGAAATCGATTGCGCGCGCAACCCAATGTATCATCCACTACTCTTTTCACATGGACATATACCTGTCCTAGTATTGGAGTGCGCCCTTCCTGTAAATTCAGCTTTGACGCATCAGGTCCCTTTTCTCTCGGACGGTCACATATGACGGGTAGAAATATTCCGAAATTTTAAAAGTTATTAGATTGGAAAAATCAGGAAATTTTATGAATCTTCTCAGAATTTTACGTAACTGTATCCTAAATTGACTCAATTGGTAGAGAATTTTTCAAAATATTTCGAAATCTTTCGCAAAATTGTGGAATTTTAGTAACTGTTCATTTCATTACGAAAAGAGTTATGTAAATATTTGACGTATTTAACGGCAGTCTCAGAAAACTGAATAATTATAACGGATTATTATGAAATTTTCAACTGATTTTTCTTCAGTTTTTTTTAAATTATCTGAAATTTATTGTCATTTTTAAAGAAGCGTATTGCTCACCAAGAATTTTTTTTCCGCAATACAAATAATATTTTTTAGAGTGGTTTAAAAATGTCTAGTTTTTAGATCAATGGGTTACCATTCAAAAAAGTTTCTTTTGTGCTATAATACACATCAGTATTTCAAATTTTTATTCGATAAAGATTAAAGCCTATCACGACGCTCATATAGGTAGGAAATGAGTCTTTCTCATTTGAAGGTAAATTTCAAGTAGCATTCAAGAAATTTGTATAACGATATTTTTGGATCTAAAACATGACATATTTTCTAAATTTTTGTGTAAACAACCGTTTTGGAGAAAAATTAAAAAGAAAATTAAAAAATGGATCGAATATTGAGTTTCACATGGTTTTTAATATTATTATTCAGGCACAGAGGAAACATTGCCGTCATGTCTAATATACTGTATTTTTATATTTAATATATTTTCCGAACTCTGTATTCCCTAAGTAAAATTAAAAAGCTCATGAAATTCGGAATTCCTTAATGACATAATTTTACCAAAAAAGCAAAATCCCAATAGTTGAAAAATACTAAAAATTACCGAAATTATTAATTTGCGGAATGGTGTAATTACCTAAATATTAAGCAACGAATTTTCTAAAGGAAAATATTTGTTTTGTCCTTTTCCTAAAAACTTAATATTTTATTTTTAATATATTTTCATAAAATCGTAAATTTGTATATATTTTTTGGTTAAATACATTTGTATTTTCATTTTTATTTGTTTCTTGTGTCGTTTTTACAAAAATTTAATCTTTTTACTTTTAATGTCATTTTTTAGGACTAAAAGAAAATCTTCAAAAAAGAGCTACAAATTTTTTATAAATCAATTTTGATAGGATGCACGGTTTCTGTTTTATTCATATTTTATTACATTGTGTCATTTCCCCGAAAATTTAAATTAAATTTTTAATTTCGTTTTTTATTAATAAAACAGAAACCACGCATCCTATCCTTCCTTTTTGCGCAATGAAAATTTGAATTTTCGTTTGGCATAAAATATTCATTTTCTTTCTAAATTAAAAATTTTCCCAGTCTTGTAAAATAAGAAAATCATTTTATTATTGTTGCAATTTTTATCTTTTTTGTTTAAAAAAGCAACTTTGTAGTAAAAAAATTAATGTATTGTGCTCAATGATTTAACTATTTTCTTTATAATTCTTCCTGTTTGGATGAGTTTGACTTTTTTTAAGTAAAAATAAAAATATTTTATTATTGCAATATCAACTATTGAGTTTTTCGTTTCGAATTAATCTTTTTTTTTCAAATTTTAACTATTTGGTTGAAAATGAGCCATCTGTTGAAAATTTGATTTAAAAAAACATAAGGCCTGACAGAAGTCGCTAAAGGATTTGAAAATCATCTGGAATTTCACAAGATAAGCAAACAACAATCATTATTAATATTTCTGGCAACATTTTCCATAATTCTTTAGTTTGAAAAACTAATTTTAAGAAAAATATTGAAAAAGGATTACAATATTGTCAATAAATAATCTTAAAGATTTCAAGGCGAGTTTTTTATTTGCTTTTCTTAATTTTGGTAATGATTGAAATGAACTTACAATTCTCAGATAGTTCATTAGTTTTTAAGAAATTGAAAATATTTTAACACTGCATAAAGTCTTTTCAAATTTCTAAGATTTCCAAATATCTTTTAATCTTTTGAACTGATCTAACATTAAGTAAATTCTTGTAAAATAAAGTTTTTTTCTTTCCAAAAACGTCTGCAATCTAACGAAATAACCACAAGGATGAACACACAATGATAAAGACAATACTATTAATAACTGAGACGAGAAGCAAATAAACCTGATAATGCAACTTTACCTTCAACTCATTTTCGAATACCTAAATTGAGCTTAAAGTTATTTCAAATTTTGAATATTTTTTGCCTTCAATGTGGAAAAATAAGAGTAATGAAATACAAATATCCCAGAAAAATAAACTTCTCCCCTCTAAAAATCTAACGAAATGTTGAACAATTGATAAGGACAAAGAGATAGCGATATATACTGAATTTTTTTGGTAAAAAGTCATTAGTGTTCTGCATTTTTTCTGAGACAGAAGAAATGATAAACATTGGTATTCCCGTCCTGGTTTTAGCAGTTCTAGTTGTTTCAATTGGTAAATATATAATATTATATCACCGGGACTTATTTATTTATCAACACTTTATTGGCAAATTACACTATTTTGATGAAAATTTAATTTCTGGTATAAAATCAACATTTCTGTTCAAAAACATATTTTGGGTTGGGTGAAATTCCAACCATTTTTTAAATTATTGGTCCTTTTTGCTTTATAGTTCAATACTTGCTGGAAGTGTAACATTTTTTGTTAAAAAATATTGTTTTTTGATTAAACATTCATCTTCTTCAGTTGAAACTTCAACCAGCTAGTTAAAAGTTAACCTGGTTTGTTCAAAATGTATATTTTTTTGCGTTTTGAGCGGTATTGACGTCATTGACCAACAAATAGTTGATTTTCAACTAAAAAAGAATAACTTTTTATCAAATAATAAATCTGCAACAAAATCACGAAGTTTCAAAAAGTACCTCAATTTAAAAAAAAAATTAATTTTATAGTCAAGTATGATTATTTGACGAAAAAATTAATTCTCTAGAAAAAATAGAAATATTTCTATTTTAGACCAAATAGTTAAATTCATACCAAAAATATTGAAATTAAAAAAGTTAATTTTTACCCGGGTAATTTAATTTTCTACCAAATTTTTGAATCCTGAAGCGAACCAGATAAATTTTCACCAAAAAATTGCATTTTTCATAAGAAAGAAAAAATTATTATCGAATAATATTAATTGTCGACCTAAAAAAAAAGATTTTTGACAAGTTACATGATTTTTTACCTAGAAAAGATCAATTTTCAATAACAAAATTATCCTTCAGCCAAAAATTAAAAAGTTAAATTGTTGGTTGAAACATTAAAGTTGCACAAAAAAAATGATTTATAAAAAAAAAGTTTATAAATTGAACCTCAGAGATAAATTCTTAACTAAAATAATAAATCTTTGAAAAAAGTAATTTTGAATAACAGATTTTAACCCAAAAGATGATTTCTTAACTCATAGGATGAAAAAATATGACTTTTTAATCAAATAGTAAAATCTTCAACCAAAAAGGTGAATTTCCCAAAAACATTAATTTTCAACGAAATTGTTCAATTTCAAAGTCAAAAAGACGAATTATCTATAAAGCACTTGAATTTTGATCCCAAAAATATGATTTTTTGACAAAAATAGTTCATTTAAAAAATAATTTAATTTTCAATCAAATTGTTTAATTTTCCACCAAATGCGGATGTTGCATGAAATGAGATAAATAGATGTTTTGATTCTTTAGTGACTCGTTATTATATTCCAAGAAGAAATATGTTTTTATTGAATAAGAAACATGTTTTTTAAAAATAAATTTTGAATATTACTCCCGCTCGCGGCATTTTTCGCCAAAGCGCTTAGATTGGCTATAACTATGTGACGTCAATATTCGCGGGAAAATTCAAACTATTTAAATTATGCAGATTAAAAAAAAAGTACAAATCGTTTATAAACATGCATTTCAAAGTTTAAGTATCTTTAAATGGCTTTTATGTATTATTATTAAATAATAACTAATAATAATCACGAAGAAAATAATTGAAAGTCTGCCTATTGCCGACGTGTTTGTATGTTTTGCGGAAAGAAATACAAATTTTATGCAAATTGTTACCCTCCCTAGAATCACATTTAGTTGCAAAACATTTCATAGCTGCTAATCGACCTTCTTTATGGAATTCGCTGATTTTCAAATCCATTCTTTGTTTATATCTTTTGCGTCTCTTGATTCGACTTATATTTTAGATTTCTCGTTTTTAGCGATTTTATGCATTGATAGGTTAGCTTACATCTGTTTAGACTGATAATCATCTGGATCAGCGGTCCAGAAGAAAGCCGCGACGGCCGCAATACCTGATTGGTGCAAATTTTGATAAAGTAACATGGCAGTTAAAGTGGTCTGATTAGGATTCAGTTTAATAAGTTAGCGAAATCACATCTGCTGAATGTGATCAAATATACGTGAACCAGAAATTCTTTTTTTATGTAATGGAAACCCAAAATTTCTTTCTTTTCTCCGTATCGTTAACATATCATAACAAAGCTTAATGTTAGGTGTTAAAATTTTTCTCCAAGTCAGTAGATTTGAGCAGCTTCTTTGATACGTATTAAATATCAAAGGATTTTTTTTCGTGCAAAAGTATGAAAATAACTCAAATCTTCAAAATTTTGTTTATAATAGTAAAATTGTTCAAGAAAAAAATTCTTGGCCTTATTTGCATGCTCAAATTGCAATTTGAGTTGATCTAAAATATATCTGAGGGTTGAAGGTGAGAAAGTAACTATTTTTCTAAAAAATTAACTTTTTATATTTATTTAAAAAATTTTACTGCAAATGGAAAAAATGGATAATATCGCTCCTTATGCCTATTAAGCATCTAATGCGCATTTTAGTTATAAAAAGATAACTCCAATTACTTTATTCAACTTGTTTAAAAAATTTATATACCCTTATTATTAATAAAAAATTATTCTCGAATTTTAAATTGTTTACGCTTTTAATATCAGGAAATAAAAAACAAGGAAGGTGAACAGAAAAAACTCAATTCGTATGTTTAGCCTGTTTTTAAGTTTCATCAAATTGCAATCTCATTGTTCTGAATAAAGTTAAATCTGTTAAGCAATCCGGTTCTTCTTTTAAACTTATCGATTTATCTTTTTTTCATTTCTATAGACTTTATTAAAATTAATCACAACCTTATGTAAAATGACAAATTTTTCACAAATTTAGCATTTATTCAATAGAGAATTGCTAAATAATAAAATTTCATATATTATTTTGGTAGGAATTTATCTCGTAAAAGCTCTACTCTATTTGATTGAATGATGATATTATTATTATTCTGGGTTGAGACCGTAACAGCCCCAGACGCTTGGGTGATCCCACTGCGTCGCATTGTAAGCCTTAAGCGGGACCCCATAGCCCTTTCCATAGGAAGAGGATAGCAGCTATGCTGTTGGATGATATTTGAGACTCATTGATGCAGTAACGCCTGTGAGTGTTACACGATTCCCCGCAATCGCAGGGCAGTGACAAAGGGTATGAGTTGAAGTTTCATTATCCTTTCCACACAGATGACAGAGGGGACTTTCTGCATGCCCTATCTTATGTCTGTGATACCGGAAGTTTCCATGACCTATGAGCATCTCTGTTAGGACCTCGAGTTCCTACCTCAAGAGCTTGAATAATTATTTTGCTCAGTGAAAATGTAGCGTTGAGCCCAAGAGTGTTTTAGCCTACCCGCAGCCAGAGACTAAATCCCACTCACTCTGATGTTTCGCGGTCAGCCAACTGTTAATATCTTTAGTGACTAACCTACTGGAAATGCCTAAAACTGGCTCGGGTCCAGTAAAATTGTCTTTTGCTGCTAGCTTCGCTAACCTGTCAGATATCTCATTGCCCGTGATACGGCTGTAACCAGGGATCGAAAGCAGAGTGACTTGGTTTTCGGTCGCTAGTTTATTCAGCAGCCCTGCTGTCTGAACAGATGCGAAGGTTTCTTTTATTGGAATATTCCCTTGCCTCATTGGCGCACTGCAGCATGGCTATAATTTTAATTGTAGAACTTTGGCGTAGAACCCCATCGCAATTGTGAAGCCCATTTCATTCCTTATACGATATACACCTGCTCCTGAGTTCTCGTTGTTCCTGGAACCGTCAGTAAACCAGTTTTCTCCATCACTGGGCAGGTGTGCCTCGCCGTTGGCCCATTCCTCTTTTGTGGATAGGCTAACTCGATACTTCTTGTCGAGGAGGTAGCTAAGAGTCGAAATTTTGTCCCTGAGCATGCTCAGTGGCGGCCTCCTTGCAATGTCAATTGGTATCCGCTCTACTGTCGAGATACCACCGTGGGTGTCGACTTCGAGACGCCAGTGATGCCTCTCAGAATCAGTCACCTGACCCTTTCCAGTCAAGACTTCACAGTGGAGTTCCATAACAACTTCTTATCCAAAATGGGTCCTAGACTTTTGGATCGTCCTTTGATTTCCAGTTGTTGTCTTGCCAGCTTCAAGGTACTCGTGGTTCCTCACTTATACCTTCTGGCGAATTCAACTGAATTCATCTTACTCGGATTGACTGACAGTTCAATGTTCTTACACCACGAATCTACTGTTCTTAGTACTTGCTGCATTACTCCGAAGAGCGCATCCAGCTGCTGGCCGCGGACGTTAACCAGTATATCGCCCGCATAGCCTATAACGTGATGACCCTGTCTCGTGAGCAGATAAAGCAGTTCATCCACTACCAAGAACCACAGCAGGGGCGATAAAACACCTCCCTGCGGAAATCCAGAGTCAACGGCTCCACATAAAGTGGTATTACTCTTAGCCGTGGTTAGGTTCCTATTGGCCGACATGTGGCCGGTCCATTTCACGACTGCAATAAACACACAGAGTACAATCATGGCCGCCCTGATCACATCTCCAGAGGTGTAGTTAAAGACTCCTTTGATATGCATAAGGTTTGAAATCGATGATCATTTCTACTTCAGTTGTCCTTCGAGTAGATTAACTGTTGCGCTTAAGGCCATCTCAATCGAGTGACCAGTCTTATAAGCTTGTTGTTGTTTGT
Organism: Acraspis erinacei; assembly: GCA_035041075.1. Classification (NCBI taxonomy): domain Eukaryota; kingdom Metazoa; phylum Arthropoda; class Insecta; order Hymenoptera; family Cynipidae; genus Acraspis; species Acraspis erinacei. Next base: position 85,949,942 of record JAWWLR010000155.1, on the reverse strand, counting down.
GAAGTGGCCTACTTGACAAGACCTTATCGCGGATGTATCTGTCCACAAGTCTTTCCACTGTTTTTAGTAGGAAAGATGTGAGGCTAATGGGTCGGAAATCCTTGGGTGAAGTAAAATCGACCCGGCCTGCCTTCGGCATAAAGTCTATTCTCGCACCAGTCCATGTCAACGTCAGGGACCACCTGACCCTGGCTTGGGTAAAAATATCGTTCGCAGTCGCCTTTTTGGGCCCAGTTGGGCCGCAGGCGGCGTTGATTGCCTCGGAGGTGTTACCTCGTTTTCCCCTGACTTTTTAAAGGCCGGAAAATGTACCTTGATCAGATGAGCCAAGGTATCCCCGTCGCACTCCGAGTATCCCTCGCCGGGCAATTTCAGAGCACCGATAATAGCACCCGGATTTCGGAAAAGCAGCTTATCCAGTCTAGACGCCTCTTCCACTTTCTCGATATAAGAACAAAATTTAGTCCAGCTTTCATGCTTTGCCTTACGTATTTCACTCCTATATTCATCCCTCATCGTCGTAAATGAGGTCCATAGTTCCTTCGTTTCGCCAGTACTGACAGGTCTGAACCTCTCTCTGGTTTCCTGCAAAGCTCTTCGAGTTTCCCATTCCACCAGTGTATCTCCCCAGCCTTTCGGACTCTTGAAGGCCGACAATTACTTTCATAAGTGGATTCGATGGCTTCCATGAAAATCTCGGCCACCATCTCCAGGGTATCCACGTATCTGACTGACCTTGGCACATCTGAAAATGCACTTCTTAGTTCCGTGGAAAACTGACCCCAATCCCTTCTTCTTGGATTACTGCCCTATTTAGGCCAGCGGGTACAGTGGATTGCAACTCGTACTCTATCTTTGAGTGATCTGAGAAATTGGGTTTATCTGAGACTCTCCACTTCTTGATGCTATCTCTGAAACTACCGGTACAGAAAGTGATGTCAGTGACGTCCTCCCTGACCGTTTACGGAACGTCGGGGTGTTTACCCATATTAGAGAATATCGAAATCAGCAGTAATTAGGTATTCCCATAGGTAGTAAACTCTTGAGTTGGTATCCGTGCTGCCCCACAAGGTATAGTGGGAGTTAGCATCGCACCCCGGGTGGATTGGTATCGCTCTCATATGAAAAGTAAGCCTATCCCATGAGTAGCCTTCCTATTCCTTTAAGCTCACGATGACAGGCTACTCTTGCCCCTGGCTGGCAACCTTAAAATGGACCTGTCCAAAGTGGTAGAATGGCTTGTAGTTGAGGACCGCAAGAGCCCTCGTCTAAGACTCAGGAATTTGCACAAGTAGGGGATGTTGGTTTCCTCCTCCCGCTGTGTCCTCTTCCTGAGCCACACCTTGATTCGCAAGGACGCTGTCTTAATTGAGGAGTTAAATGTCTTACAGCCCCTAGGGGAGGATTTGAGTGAAAATTGAAGTACTTTTTTTTTTAATTTGTCTTTTTTGACAGAAAGTCATTCTTTTTGATAAAAATTCACCTTTTTGTTTGAAAATATAACTACTTGGTTGAATTTTAATCACATTCAATAAAAACTTATTTTTTGTGAAAAATGTATTTCTTTTGTTAAAACTTGAACTGTTTTGTTTAAAAATCTATTCTTTTCCTTCAGAATTAATTTTCGTAGCTGAAAAAGCAATGAGACCATTTTTATTTGAAAAGTTGAGTATTTTGTGTGAAAATTCGTTGTTTTTGTTAGAAAATTTAACAGTTTGACCTGTTATTCTTGAAAATTCGTATTTTTGACTAAATTTAACTGTATTTTATTTAAGTTTCAACCTTTTTAGATTGAAGGTATATTTACTTTATTAAAAGTCCATTTTTTGTTGTTGAAGAATCATTATTTTAGTCAAAAATATATACCTTTAGTTGAAAATATAAATGTTTACTTAAAAATGAGTTTTTCCTCTTGAGAATTCATATTTTTATTTAAAAAGTCAACTGCTTGGCTAAAATGTATGCATTTTGTTAAAAAAATTCTCTTTTGATAGAAAATTAAATCCTGTAAGTTCGAAATGCAATTCTTTGGTTGAAAATTGTTATGGTTAATTATTCAAATAGTCGGTCAAAACTTAATGTTCTTGGTAAAATTTAACTGTTTCCTATTGAAGTTAAAATAATTCTTGTTAAAAATATTAACTATTACATTTTTCGTTGAGAGTTAAGATTTTTTTTATGGACCTGGATTCGAGAAAAATATTTTTTTCAAAAAGTACTTAGAGATATAAGATTTTGACAACAACAAAATTGAACAAAATAGGTGAATTTTAAAGAAGCCCAATGAATTTTGACGAAAAAGATTAGACTTGTATAAACGAAACATCTTTAAATTTGTATTGAATAAAATTAATTTAAATAAAACCTAATTTTCTATCAAAAGGATTAATTTTGAACCAAAAAGTTATAATTTTCAACAAAATGCATGCATTTTCAACTAAGTAACAAAATTTTAATTAAAATGTATAATTAAAGTTTTTTTATTTAAAGTTTTAATTTTGAATGGACTTTTCAACTTGATAATTAAATTTTGTAGAAAAAAGTTTAATTTTCCAACAATCGAAAGACACATTTTTAAAGGCAAACTATAAAAAAAACCTTGAGTTAAATTTTTAGTGATTTCCTTGATTTTTTTTAATTTGATTGAAATAATATTGTCATTCATAAATTACTGTGGCTACATGACGAGCAGAAAATAGATTATTTGAAAAGTGAATAGAGTGTGCGGTGAAATTGATAAGGTGTCTAAATAATAATTCTTTTGTCATTTCGAACCAGGAACTTGTGAAAACATTTTGTTGGTGGTGTAACTAAATACTGTTTTGAGTTGGTTTTTGGAATTTTCTGGAATTTTTTAAAACACCATTTCCAAAAGAATAATTCTAATTTAAATAATGTATTAATCAAATAAAAAATTAAAATGGTGAATGATTCTTTAATAATGAAGATCAAAATTCTGTTTTTATTGTTTTGACCGCAGGTTTTAAAAATGATAAAAGGATTCTATGCATAAAACTTTGACCATATTGAATGTGGATACGTGTATTTATTATTATTTCCAAAAATGAAAATTACAGATATTCTACAAGCATCAAATTTTATGGTTGAAAGTATTCGATTTCGAATGATGTAACGTGTGATTGTTTGAAATCAATTTAAATTATATTCGAAATAAAAAAGTTTCGAATATTTAAAATAATTTTCCATGCCAAAATTCAGATTTAATTAATAACTGCAGGATTTTTCTTTCTTTAATAATATATTAATTTTATAATTTTATATAACAGCAGCTTCATTCAAAGATGCCAAAAATGCTGTGTCAGCAGGAAAAACTTTCGAAATAAAAATTAAAGAAAAATTGATTGAGTAAAATTCTGTTTTGCAAATTAAATAATTTTTGATAGATTACGTATAACGTATTTATTTACAATTATTTGATGAAGTTTTCACCAATGTCTTTCTCTACAAAAATTGGCTTATCTCTTATCTTTGAATTTTCCTTCATAATTTTTCCGAAATCTTTCTTAAAAGTGTGGAATTTTAGTACTTTTTCATTAAATTATGAAAAAAGTTACGTAAATGTCTGAATTATGTAACGGCATACAATATACTTCACTTGTAACGTAAAATGTTCTTCTTACAAGGGCCGGAATATTAAAAAATGATGTATCAGGCAAACGTGTAATTATAACAGAATATTACGAAATTTCTAACTTATGTTTTTTCAGTTTTTTAAAACTATCTGAAATTTACTAGATTTTCCAATAAAGCGTATCGTTAGAACTTTTTTAAATACAAATAATTTCAGAACAATTAAAAGATTTTTTACCCTACTGAAAAATCTGACGTCGGAAACGACGCCGGGAACGACGCCGGAAATGACAACATAACCGACGTCGGAAACGAAATCGGAATTTCGGATCGGAGCCGACGTTTTTTCTGGCATTGTTTCCGGCGTCGTTTTGGACTACGGTTCCGGTGTGAAATTTTTAAAAATATTTACTTATAATAATAATGGTTGTAGGGGAATATTTGTTTAAGTGAAAAAAGTATTTCCCCACATCAAATTTTTCAACATTTGAAGCAAAAAAATATCCCACTGATTAAAAAAGATATTTCTTTGAGCTAAACTTCAACTGTCATACATATTTACTTCAATGAACAACTGCAGTTTTTTCAACTTAAATCTTAATTAACATTGTTATTATTATTTATATTTAATTCAAACAAATCAGATTCTTAAAAATCTTGATGAACCTGAAACAGAAAAATTCGATAAAAAATCTACCTCCAGCAGGAATCGATCTCGTGTCCGTCGAGGGTGAAGTCCATTTAGGGCGGAAAGCAGTATTTAGCCCTCACTCACCATGACTGCCAAAGAAATATTTCTTCAAATATATTGTGTTATGTGTGATGTGTTGTTATTATTGTGTTATATATTGTGTTTAGAATGTTTAGATAAATATATATTTCCTTAGTTGAAGGAAATATTTTATTTTATTACTAGAATTAAATTATCCATAACAAATAAACATTTATACCAACTAAGTAATTATTGAAAATAAAAATAAACATTTTTTAATTTGGCGTGATTTTTTTTATTTAATATTTCTTTAGATTAAAAAAATATGTTGTTAAATTCAATATCCCTGTTTTTGATGTGAAGAAATATTTCTTTGGCATTTATGGTTATCACTGTGGACTTCACCCTCGACGGACACGAGTTTGATTCCTGCTGGTGGTAGATTTTTCATCGAATTTTTTGTTTCAGGTTCATCAAGATTTTTAATAATCTGATTTGTTTGAATTAAATATGTATGCTTGACTTAAAAATTTTTTTTTTTCTATCAATAGAAATATTCCCCTACAGCCATTTTAGTTATAAGTGGAAATTTACAAAAAAATCAGACCGGAACTGCAGTTGGAAACGACACTGGAAACGACGCCGGAAAAGACACCGGAAACGACGTCTGCTCCGATCCCAAATACCGATTTTGTTTCCGACGTCGGTTGCGTTGTCATTTTCTACGTGGTTTTCAATTTTTATCTTTTTTATTTAAAAAGGCAGCTTTGTAGTAAAAAAATTTATTTATTCTGATCAATGATTTAACTAGTTTGTTTAGAACTCGTCCTCTTCGGATGAGTTCGACTGTTTTTAGTGAGACATCTGTTGAAATTTTGATTTAAAAAAATATACGGCCTGATAGAAGTCGCTAAAGGATTTGAAAATAATGTGGAATTTCACGAGATAAATAAACAAAACAGAAATAATTATTAATAATTCTGAAAAAATTTTCAATGATGTTTTATTTTGAAAAATGAATTTTAAAGAGATATTTAAAAAGAACTACAATATTGTTATTAAACAATCTTAAAGTTTCAAAGCGATGTTTTTTATTGACTATTTTTAATTTTTGGAATAATTGAAATCAATTTAAAAGTCCAGAAATAAATAATACTAATAATTCTAAATAAATTTGGACTATTGCCTTGGACTATTTTTACCTTCAATGTGGAAAAATCAGAGTAATAAAATACAAATATCCCAGAAAAATAAACTTCTCCCCTCTAAAAAATTTAACGAAATGTGGAACAATTGATAAGGACAAAAAGATAGCGATAAGTATATATACTGAAATTTTTGGTTAATAAGTCATTAGTGTTCTGCATTTTTCCCGAGACAGAAGAAATGAGAAACATTGGTATTACCGTCCTGGTTTTAGCAGTTTTAGTTGTTTCTATTGGTAAATATATAATATTATATCACCGGGAATTATTTATTTATCAAAAACTTTTTGTAAAATTAAACTATTTCGATGAAAATTTAATTTTTGCGTTAAAGTGAACTTTGTGTTAAAAAATCGTATTTTTGGGTTGAAAATCCAACCATTTTGTAGACCATGGTCCTTTTTGCTTTATAGTTCAATACTTTTTATTTCCTATTTAATGTAATTGGTTGAAAATGATTTTTTTTTAAATTAACCATCTTACTGAAAAATTCACCTTTTATGTTAAAAAAAAATATTGTTTTTTGATTAATCATTCATATTTGTCAGTTAAAAATTCGACTGCTTACTTAAAAGTTAAACTAGTTTGTTAAAAATGCATATTTTATGGCGTTTCGAGTGGCATTGACGTCATTGACCAACAAATAGTTGATTTTGAACTAAAAACAAATAATCTTTTTTCAAATAATAAATTTGTAACAAAATCACGAAGCTTCAACAAAGTAAATAAATTTTTTTAAATTGTTAAATTTTACAGTCAACAAAATGAATTATCTACAGAAGGGTTGAATTTTCAACCCGAAAGTATGATTATTTAATGAAAAAATTATTTCTCTAGCAAAATAGAAATATTTCTATTTTAAACTCAATAGTTAAATTCATACCAAAAATATTGAAATTAAAAAAGTTTAATTTTTAAGAGGGTAATTTAACTTTCTCGACCTAAAAAGACCAATTGCTAACAAGTTACATGATTTTTTACCTAGAAAAGATCAATTTTCAATAAAAAAAATTATTCTTTAGCCGAAAATTAAGAAGTTATATTTTTCGTTAAAACCTTAATGTTGAACAAAAAAACGAATTTATAACAAAATGTTTACAAATTATATCTAATAGATGAATTTTCAACTAAAATAATAAATCTTTGAAAAAAGTAATTTTTAATAACAGATTCTAACCTAAAAGATAATTTCTTAACTTATAAGACGAAAAAATATGAATGTTTAATCAAATAGTTAAATCTTCAACCAAAAAAGTGAATTTCCGAAATACATAAATTTTCAACGAAATTGTTGAATTTCAAAGCCAAAAAGACGAACGATGTGCAAAGAGATTGAATTTTGGTCCCAAAAGTATGATTTTTTGACAACAGAATTAATTTTCTGAAAAAGTAAAATTTTCTAAAAATAGTTCATTTAAACAATAATTTAATTTTCAATCAAATAGTTTAATTTTCCACCAAATGTGGATGTTGCATGAAATCAGATAAAAAGATATTTTGATTCTTCAGTGACTCATTTTCTTGATACATTTTGAATATTGCTTCCGCTGGCGGCATTTTTCGCCAAACGCTTAGATTGGCTATAACTTTGTGAGGTCATTATTCGCGGGAAAATTCAAACTACCCCAATTATACAAATTTAAAAAAAAAGTAAAAATGGTTTCTATACATGCATTTCAAAGTATAAGTGTCTTTAAATGGCTTTCATGTTTTATTATTAAATAATAATTAATAATAATTACGAATAAATGAATTGAAATTCTGCCCAAATAGCGTCTGCCGATTACTGACGTGTTTGTTTATTTTGCGGTAAAGGAACACTTCTTAGCTACTAATCTACCTTCTTTATGGCTTTCGCTGATTTTCAAATCCATTCTTGGTTTATATCTTTTGCCTCTCTTGATTCGAATTATATTTTCGATTTCTCGTTTTTTAGCGATTTTAGACATTGATAAGTTAGCTTAGATCTACTTAGACTGATAACACAGGCCGACAAAATTTGACAAAATTCAAAAACCAGAAAGCAGACCAAACATTTCCGAAGGATTTTGATGCCTTGAATCCGAATCCGAACTCAAAATTGCTCCTGTACGTCAGGTTTTCAAGATATCCTAACCTAAAAGTGCAAAAAACG
>JAWWLR010000155.1:85909850-85922448 GCA_035041075.1 Acraspis erinacei | reverse complement strand
GACTCTGGACTTCTTCTCACGTACGCACGCCTATTTATACCGCGCTCCTGATTGGTCCAGCTTAAATATTTTATAACTCAAAAACTAAAACTTCAACTGATTTTTGGAAAAGGACTTTTCTATTTATTTTTTTAATTTGTATACAGATATATAAGTTCGGACACTTGAGTCTGGGACACCCTGTATAGTGCTCGATCGGTACCATATTCTTGCAATGGCGACATTCCCACATTTTGATGTTTTCCATATTTTTCTTTCTGAAGCAAATCAAAAAGAAAATCCTACCTCCCAAAAAATAAAATTAAATAAATTGCTATTTTTCTCTTAATTCTCCCTTTTCTTTTCTTATTATAAAAACAAATAATATCTAATGTCTTGATTTCGAATTATTTTCAAATTTCTCAATTTAAAAGATCAAAAATTTTTATTTTCATTATTCTCCTTCCAGATAGGTATCTTCTTCTGATTTCTGCTTTCTGGTTCTTCTTGTTGTAAAAGTAACTTATATTTAACTTACATTCTTTTTTTGATTGCAATTCTATCTTGGCCTCTTATAGCCGTAATTACTTTATTTTTATCATTCAAGCTTTTTTCAAATGAATAGAAAAATTACTTCGCTTTTATAAATTCCAAATATAATTTAAATGTATTATAAAATTTAATGTGAGTCAAATATAGCTGTTGTGTCTCCGTAGGTTCTAACATTAATAATAATTATAACTTAAGTTTCTGTGAATGGAATTAACTTGATTATTCTGTAGTTTATGTGAAGAAGTATGACAAATGTTTGATTATTCTATTGAATGATCTTTCTATATATATTCTTTTTTTAACTAATCATTCTTCTTGTTTGTCCGCTCTTCTTACTGCTTCTTCATCCTTTTTTCCTTCGCTCCTTCTTTTCTCCACTTTATTATCCCTTCCCAATCTTCTCTCGATAGTAGCCCTCGTTTCAGTCTTTCCTTTTCTACTATTTTAAGAAAATGGTCGTTATGTCATTTCTGCTCATATCTCACTCTTACATTATCAATATCTCGCCATTCTTCTCTATCTCCTCTGGCTATTTTTGTAAATTCTTCCTCCTTGATTCCTTGCACTTTAGCGTCAGTCTAGAATCCATTTTTCTGTAAATAAGTGTTTTTCAGTTTTTTTTCTTGCTTTTGTAAATTGCGTTTTTGTATTTGTGTCATTTTTTGTCATTGTGAGTAGTTTCACAATCAAATTATTCACATGTATAACATTGCAAAGAAAAATTCGAATTCAAAAACCTATTTTTTAATGTTGAATTTTTTAATATCCGTCAAGTTCTAATTACCCAATGATTTCCATTTTTTGTTTTTATTTTATAAATTATCTGTGAAATATTTGCCTTAAGGAAAAAAAGGTCCTTCGAAATTTTTATTCAAATTTTGAGCTATTCAATACCCCTTATTTGATGATTTTTTAATACTTTTTAGAACTGTTTCGCCAATTTCAAAACTTATGGGCCTACGTCTGAGATTATAATATCTAGACTTTGTTATTTTTAACTGGCTTTATTTCTATTCATATAGTAAACATATCAGCAAATACTATAATGTACTGATTTCTTGACTTTGACATTAGCAATGGACCCATCATATCTAATTGTACTACGGTCAACGGTTCTTCAATTATCCTTTTTCCCATAAAACCTATTTGATTGTTTGCTTTCGGGTTTATTCTCTGACAAATCTCACATTCTTATACATATTTAAATGTATATAAAAAAGGTGGGTAGTGGTGTAGTGTAGTGGCTAGTCGGTGTCGGAAAATAAGGCTCAGATACATCCGATGATGAGAATAATGCCAGAATATTTTTGTCTGACCCTGAATTAACGGCAGAGATTGCCGGAATAAACCTATAGTTAACCTAATTTTTTGCTTACATTCTGAGCAATTTGACAGGTTCAAATTCAACAGACTTGGTTGAATTTTAGAAATATTTTATTTACCCACTGATTTGGAAACACGCGACTTGTGGCTTTGATAGCTGGCCCGGCGATAGCCATCCTGGACCCGAATACACAGCACCCATGTATACTATACAGAGTGATAACCCACAAGATTTTATTGCACGGTCCGTATGTAATGTTTGCGCCACAGGTACAAATGTACATAGATCCGAGCTATCTCAAAAGTATACTGATGAAATTCAACCAAGTCTGTTATCTCTGAACTTGTAAATTTATGTAGAATATAAGTAAATATTTCTATTAAACTCTCCATTTATTCCGGCAATTTCTGTTGTTAACTTAGGATTAGAAAAAAAATCTTCTCGCAGTATACCCATCATTGGATGTACCTGAGCCTTGTTTTAGGACACCGATTATGAAGCCAGCTTTTTTAAATACACGAAAATTTCGCAATATTGTGAAATTAAGTAATAGCAGTAAATTATAACAATTTTTTGTTGGTAATTTTATACAGATTCTCATACAGATTTCATACAGATTTCATACAGTCTACTGAATTATAGGTTACGTAGTTATCAAAAATAAAAGAATTTTGGGATTCCCCGAGTTTCTACTAATTCTTTCTAACGCCAAGAAATCGCACCAGACTTCAATTAGCGCGAAGAAACAATTTTTCCGTGAAAAATGTCAAGGACATCTATGAAACGAGTTTTTAATACACTGCAATAATGATTAATTGGGGAATTTAACATTTTGCGGTTAGTAAACAGACATGCAAAGCAGCATTTCTTACGCAAGTATAACAAAACATTATGTTGCAGGCCAAAGTGCAAAAGTTTTACTGTCTTTAAAAAAAATATTAAATTACATTTTAACAAATGTAATTAAACATAAGTTATGTTCATGAATATCAGCATCAATTCAGATCATAGAGATAATTACGGAATTGAAAAAACCACAAATTCACCATTTTCCCATAAAATTGGTTTAAAAAATTATATTTTTAATAGAAATTTTGACTGACAATCACTCTCACAATAATTTGAAGCATTTTAGGCAAAGAAAGAAATTATCAAAGATTACAATATTTATTCATAGGTTCATTTAATTTGTTTATAATAATTGCATCATAAAATAATAAAAAATGGTTTGCATTCTGGGAGTTACCTTGCGTTTATTGAAGATGACCTGCATTAAGCAAACCGTTTTTGAAGTGTTAAGAATTATTTGGTAAAAAATGGTATGTAGACTTTTTTAACGTAAAAAATGCATTTCCTCAGATCGCTGATCATAGCTCGGGACCTCGGGACCCCTCGGGGGATTCCAACCCTTCTTTTGTATGACCGGGTAACCCATTAGTGCAGATCCTACCGAGTTCGAAATATAATTGTAACAATGCTATTACATACACTACTAGAATAAAAACGTCGTTGCTCTATTTAAAACTGTATTCTTTCATGTCAATATTTTATACTGTATATAATTTTTCAAAAAATTAAATTTTTCAGAATGATGATAATTTAGACAGCCCTGCTAGTTCCAGGCGTTCTTCTGAACAGGTAAATCTTAAAATTCCCATTTTGATACTTATTATTTCATGTACTTAGTGAATAGCATGTAAGTCTTATAACGCAGATAACAAAAAACATTTTTAAAAATTACGATCTTCTGGTTCTCCGTAATAAGGTATACATGCAGTGGAAAGTACTTCCACACAGGTATTTTACAGGTGACTAGTCACTGACTTTTAAGTCAATCGCTTTAGGTATAGTTCAATCAGCTTGCACTTTGGCCCTATTTAAAGGCCCCTTGAAATGAAATACCAAATTAAGAAAATATGTATATGTTATAATAAGTTATAATAAGACGTTGAGAATACTGCGTTCGTTTAGACCCCGCAGTTAAGTTTCTCATTATTCCAGGACCACTAACGTTATGGCCTTCAGAAGTCGTCACTAATCCTGTTTTCATTTGACACATTACTTAATTTATTTATGTTCACGGCATTTATTTTTTATGAATGAATCAATTTGTTTATGTAAATTTTTATTATTTACACAGCTGTGTGCTCACATTAAGAAATTAATGCAGGTATAAACTCAGAATTACGAACCAGAAAAATGTAAAACTCTGCCTTTAGTTGCGTAATAGCTGTATGCAGTTATTATTTTAACCCCAGGGGGGGGGGGACGTATAAGAAAAATCAATAGCTTTTATAGAATTGGAAACGGCCAAAATATTTTATTAAAGTTAATTCACAGCTACAACTGACATAAGAAGCACAGGAAATAAAGTTAGGTGTGCGTACGACTTTTAGAGAGAAGCAAGTCTTACTTGATAGAAAAAATGTCTTGATTACTTGAGATAACGGCACTCGAAAAGTGAACGTTGCGTAAAAATATGTAACGGCAAGTGCAAACTGTCATGACTGGTCTGGACTGAAAACTGCTATAAAGCAGCACTGCTGCACTGCTTCAGGATTCAGTAAACAACAGTCATGGTGTGAATCTCAATTTTTTGTTAAAAATTGATGATTATTAGGGGATTAATAAAAACTCGAAGCTAAAAGTTCAAACAAGTCAAGTTGAGCTCGAGCTCAAGCTTTCCAAAAATCTCGAAAGTTTTCCAGTATTCTAAACTTTTTTGTCCTTTTTTGTACAATTTCAAATTTTCAAAATATTATAGATAAAAAATGTTGTATTTTCATATTTTTTAGATCTGAATATAAGAAAAACACTTTTATCGTAAAATTGATATTATAAAAGTACACTATATACATTTGTGTGGAATGTGTTTAGATTTGAAATAAAATGGTTGTAAAAATTATAAGCGTGTAATAGAATTTATGAGAAATAACAATTACTTTGATTATATTAATTAATTTCTAATTAATTTCAATATTTCAACACCTCTCTTCCAAGTCTACATTTATTCAACATATACATATATAGTGAAATTTTATAATAGAAATTATAGAATAAAAGTGTTTCTATTATACCTCCCCGAAAAAGTCGATGTTTTGTCCTTGTATAGAGACACAGAAAGTGTTAAATTTAAAGGCGCTTGATAAACTGCGAAAAAAATGTGAGGGAACTGAAGTTTGCTAAAGTAAATTAAGATTGGCTGTAGTGAATGTAGCTTGAATACAGTGATTTAGCATGTGTGGGTAATTCAGGGGAAGAAACAGGCAGTACCGTACAACGACAGTTCATGTACATTGGCATCTAGCAATCTTAATGCAGTGTTGATGTTAATACTTGCATCTTTTTATTTTCTAGTTCATTGGCGTTTTCCTTCGAACTTTTTCGCTATGAGGATGTAACATGAGATATTGTGTGTGACAGGCGTAAAATACTGATTTCATGCTTTTTAATTGAGCCTAAAATACTTTATTGCAGCGGACTACGTGTAAATAATTTTCGTGTATGGGCCATTTCAAGATGTTTTACCTAACGCACGGTTTACGTGCACACTTTCGACATAAAGTTCTTTAGCCTTTGGTCAGTTTCTAGTTGATAAACTATTTTGGAGCAATCTTGGACGGATTCACGAGCGAGCATGATGCGTTTTCAGGGTGCCAATGCCAATTTGGTGTTTTTTGCGTAAATCGTTCCAACGCCCTTAAGTCCCTAGTTCAATTTTTGTTTTTGCAAGGGCATGCGATATTTTTCTATATCAGCATTTAGGCTGCAAATTTTTTCCACACTTTTTATCCATAATTTTTAATTCTTCAGGCAATTATTATTAGTGTCTAGACGTCCGCCTTGAGGTCTGGGTGCTAATACTTTGTTCAAAAAGTTAAAAATTGTAGATATAGAGTGTGAAACCAAATTGCTCATATGGTATCACATGCCCTCGATAGCTACATTTAGTGCATTGTATAAAGTGAAAAAACATTAGTTTAGAATGCAGGGTTCCAGTGGATCCCGATAACTTTCAAATTCATTATACGATTATATTGTATATGGACATACTATGGGTTCTACGAATATTAGGCTATTGTTCCGTTACCGTTGAAAAAACGTCTATCATTCTATCACAAATACGCATTAGTCCATTTTTCCGATACTGATAAGAATAAGTCTTAAGTTCATTTTTTAAGAAATCTAGTATATATGTGGAAGTGTCAAAGGAAATAAGAATCTTTAAAAATTTCTTCTTTTAAAAGTTGTAGGAACCTAAATTATATTACAAACTGAACTGCAAAATACTATAGATTTGAATTCGTAGGGAGTGTTCCGACAAATAATAGGCTTTTTTTCCTCCTGAAAACTTAGCTAAATGAATTTATACTAGTTCTTATCCGTAGGAGAAGATAAACCAGTGCTTATTCGTAATGGGACCATAGTCAAAATGTAAATGAATTCTTGGTCAAAAGTAGCATGCTTCAATATTAAATTCCATATGTGACAATCCGGGAGAAAAGGGACCTAATGCGTCAAAGCTAAATTTCACAGAACGGGCGATTGAAACAGAGTTCGCAAGCGACATTTGAGTAGTGGGGGTGCGTCTAAGAAAAGCACACCCTCCACTATCACTCCACCTTTAGGCGCCATATCCGTGAGCTCCGCTACCATCTGTCCACTTCGACTATACCAAGGAGTAGTGAGGGGTGGGGATGGTTTTCGCAGGTCTCTCGTTTCGTCTTCGCGTACGCTTATTATGCCGACGTTTGTATCTTAATAACAAGAGATTTAATGTACTTAAACAAATTCTGATTATTGGAAATGAAAGAGTAACTCAGAAACTATAGATTGGCGCAAAAAAATAAAAATCGAGTTTTTCCGCATTAGGTCCCTTTTATCGCAGATGGTCATAAATAAGAATTCAATAAAAATTATCCACAATAGTCCACTCTCTATTTATTATCACCTGTTATGTTAAGATGTGTGCGATGATGATCACCTATATTTAAATTTATTAACTAAGCCTTGAGTCGATAATTGTAAATTAAATAATTTTTTTTAAACTGCACTTTTAAATGAGATAGGCATTTTCACTTCATCGCCAACTAATCTTGCTTTGTTAAATACTGAGGGGAAAACAATGTATTAACTGAAGAGGTCAGCACTTTATTTTTGTTTTATCTTCTTAATGACTAATAATTACCATCATTTTATTATTTTATTAAATAATTCTTAAGAAATAATAACTATTTTTCAAACTGTCAATTGAATCTCGCGCAGGCACATTCTGACCGTGTATATATAATTTTTATCAGATTGTGGCTGCAGACATAATCTTTAAAAATCTTTCATTTCAGATACTATTTTTTAGCAATTATATATTATGTATTGCCGTGTAAAAACGGAAAAAAAGTTTCGAGAACTCCCGCCGAGATTGATAGCTCGTCCAATCCCTTCTCGATCTCGTGATCGATATTCTATATGACTATCGTCTCGATATCGTCTCGACTCTCCTCTTCGAGACGAGACGGTAGCGAGAGTTCTCTCGAACTCTCGTGAAGCTCTATGCCAATGTAATAAATTATTACAAATTTTCATCTTTTTTTTGGGTGAATAACTTTTACTATCAATTTGTTTTCGTACCTTCTGTCGTTTTTCCATAAATATTTAATTTTCATTTTTAACGCCATTTTTATGATTAAAACCAAAACTACATCTCCTATCAAAAACTGATTTATAACAAATTTATAGCTTTTTTCGGGCAAACGATTTTTGTTAAATCATTTTTTTCATAACTTCTGTTGTTTCCCCACAAATATATATTTTTTATTTTCAATGTTATTATTCACAAATTAAACAAAAAGTACGCGTCCTATAACGAAGTGATTAATAAAAAATTTGTAGATTTTTTTTTTGGTATCTCAATTTTTTAAATTCATCTTTTCTCGTATCCTGTACAGTTTTACAAAAAAATAGAATTTTTCATTATTGTCTGTGCAATCAAAAATTGAATTTTTTGATTTTGCAAGAAAATCCAAGAAGTTGTTAAAATAATCTTGAAGGGCTATCAAAAATAAGTGTTTTTCTTCTCTTGACTTTTTTTCAGATCCTGCGTTGTTTGGCTCAACATTTTGATTTACGATTAATAAAAAATTGTCTGAAAATGCTATAACTCTGAAAATATTCTTTTTATTGAAAAAAGTCATTTGGATAAATTGTTCCCCTTCGATGTAAAAAGACAAGAATCGAACGACCAAATTTGGATTACAACGAACCAAAAAAATGCCCCAATTGTAATATGAAAAATTTTTTTATTCAAAACAAAAATTTTAGACCGAAGAATCTTATTTCTTACATTTTTTTACATATAAATTATTAAGCCTTTAAATAAAACCTTCCTTGATTAAAAATTTCATTGGCTTAAATTTGAAAAGTTTTTGATTTTAATGAATGCGAATTTGAATACTTCAATTTGCAGGTCAGTTTTGACTACTTCAAATGAAATTTCTTAAAATTTTAATGCAGCTTTCTTAAGAAAACTATAAGGTAAAATTGTGAAACTTGCAAATAGTAACTTAAGTTACGATGTTTCCAATTTTCAAATGGTACAGTTAATTCACTTCAAAAATGAAATAATAATTTGGCAGCCATGCTTTTATTTTTTAATGCAATTTTTTTACTTTTGGAAACATTAATATGGCAAATTGGGAAGTGGTCTGAACAATATTTATCTTTTAGTTATTTTGCACAACTTCGTATTTCTTGAAATTTTTGTCTCACTTTTAAATCCTTTTGAATTCTTTTAACTTACTTTAAATCAACTGAATTTTTCCGAATTTTGAGATATATCAGAATTCATCTAGCTTGTCGGAATTTTTTGAATTCGTCGAATTTCTTAACTTCCTAGAAATCCCCAAAGTCCAAGGACATTAAAATCATTCAAAGAATTAAGAATAATTCAACAGAAATAAAGGAATTTAAGAGATTTGAAGAATTCCAGGAATTTATCATATTCATGGAGTTTAGGATATTCAAGATTACAGGGAATTTAGAAACTGTTGGAGAATTTAGGAAATTGAAGGAATTTAGAGAATTTGGAGTATTTGAGGAAGTTAAGGGATTTAGAGAATGTAAATAATGTAAGGAAATCAGAATATTTACAGAATACGGGGAATTAATGGAATTCACGTAATTCCAAATATTCATTGACTTCAGTGAATTTAGAGAATTGAAATATTTTAGAGCATTAACAAAATAAGAAAATTGAAGGAACAGAGAGGTATTAAAAGTATTAAATTATTAAAAATAGTCAAGGTATTAGAGAATTCCGTCAAATTCAACGAATTCAAGATATTAAAGGATCTGAGGATATTCCAGAATTCAAAGAAATCCAAGATTTCAGAGAATTCAAGGATTTAAGAGAATTGAAAGAACTCCAAGATATTCAGGGCTTTCAGTCACTCCTCTCTTCGACCTCCATCAAACATATTCTCGCCAACTACCCTCCCTTTCCCACCCACAGCTTCGCCTCAAAATTCCATGCCCCATCTACCGCTCTAATACTTAATTTATCCCTTTGCGCTTCTTCTCTCACCATATATCCTGGCTTCCTCCAATCTATCCCCAATGTCGACCATATATACCTTTCCTGTAAAGTCTGAATCACTTTCCTTCCTTTCCATCCCCATATCTCAGCCCCATAACTTAATAACGGCCACACCAGCGTATCAAATAACCACATTCTCCTTCTCCAATTTTTTTAAACCTTCTTTTGCCTATTCCCTACATCTGTTTCATTAACCGTGCTGCTTTTTTTATCCTTTCCCTTATATGAGTTCTATGATCGCCATTCTTCTGCAAAATATATCCCAAATATTTAAACTCCTTCACTTCTTCTATCTTTATCCCCTTCCATCTCCCCATCCATTCTTTCTGTCTCCCCCCTCCATTTCTAAACCTCATTATCTTTGTCTTTTCTACATTTAAATTCAGCTTTTTCCCATCTAAGTATTTCTCTAATAATTCAGCTAATTGTTAGAAGTTAAAATTTTTTTTCATACACATAATTTGAAAAGTGTCCTTTTTTTATAAGAAAAACACACAAAAACTTTAAATTTCAAGCCTCAAAAATTAAACAGGCTCCAAATTATATAATATTTACTACATTTTAGAATAAAATTTTAACGACAACAGATACTTATTGTTTGGAAGGACAAACATGGACTGTCATTAAAATTTTATTCTAAAATTTAGTAAATATTATATAATTTGGAGCCTGTTTTATTTTTGAGGCTTCAAATATAAAGTTTTGGTGTCTTTTTCTTATAAAAAAGGACACTTTCCAAATTATGTGTATGAAAAAAAAATTAACTTCTAACCATTAGCTGAATTTATAGAATTTGGCTCACTCCAAAATTATGTTCCTTTGTAATGACAATTGTACCATTTGTACAATTGAAATGTCAATAATGTCTTCAATTATAAAGAAAATGCTTTATAAAAAAATATACAAAAAAATTATTATTATTGGGATTATTTTTAAGTCTCAAACATGGCTGTTTTTGCTTAAAACCATGATTTTCATGAGCTTGTTTCAGGCCCTAAATATTGTTTTTTATCGATGAAAATTACAACAGTTGTGGCTCATAGATTCCGGATGCGACCTTATGACAATCGTAAAGTTTAAATTTTTATATCAATCAGGTTTTTACCAAAAACCAGAAATGAATTGTTCGTAAGCGACTCAAGTAGTCTATAAATTACTAATTTTATGTTGGGCGTGTTGCCTTGGTTTATCCATTAATAGTCTGCTATACTCTAACTGTACCTCCAAAATCCTAAAATATGTATCCCAAACGTAAATATAGTAAAAATGAATTTCATATTCGAAATTATTATAAACAGGATTATTACATAAGCTGATTTAGCTGTTAATTGATATTATTGAAACAAATAATTAATCTAAATGATTTAAACATTTAAAATTATTCAGCATAAAAATGTTCAAATCAATAAAATGTTTTTATCGATAAAAAATGTTCAATACAAATTACTTTTCTATACAAAAATGTTAAACAAATAATTGTTTTAAATTATTTAAACATTTAAAGTTTGAATCTTTAAACATTTTTTAACTAATAACCTGTTTCTATCTATAAAAATATTTACTCACAATTAATTTTTTAAATTGTTTAAGCAAATAATTATTTTTAATTATTTAAAATGTTTAAATGCGGAGCACCAACAATTTTCAAACTAATCAAGTGTTTTTATTGATAAAAATTTAAAATCAAAATTACATTTATATTTTGTAGAGGAGAGTTTATGAATGTTCCTTCAAACTCGTCAGATCTATGCATAAATCGCCTGGTTGAAAATGTTTAGAAGTTCAGAAAAGCAGCCAGCAGACTATTACAGGTAGAAGAAACCTTTAAATTCTTATTGTCTATTCTCATAACATGAGCTCAAGACCATAAAATTCGCAGGTAAGTACCTCGCCCACTTCCCCATAATCCTCTTACTGTAACAAAGGTGCCTAGGAAAAGTTAATACTTCCTTAGACAGTTGACGATTTTATGAACTTCGATCGATTATTCAACTGAAAAATTTGAAAGCATGGCGCCACCTCTTAATATTATTTCAAAATTATTTTAAAAAATGGGCATTAGTTTTTCAGTATGAGGAACAGGTTTCTACTTGCAAATAATAAGAAATCGAAAGTCTGTCATTTTGGGCCACCTGAATGGTTACAATAATTAATGAGCTGTCGCGAATAATTGTCCAGAGATGGTCCCGAAGGAATAATCTCTAAGCGGAGGCGTAACAACCATTCCGAATGCTGAATGGCACCTGGGCGAAGTGTCTTAAACGGTGACTGACAATGAGTCGGCAAACAGGGCCGATCACCCTAGAGTTCGGGATGCTGAAAATAATTTAGATGGTAACACGACGACGAACCGGCGAAACGACCACATTGAGTGGACGAAACATCTCAAGGATGACTTGCCTGTCTGCTACGATGCCAGCATTATCCTTTTACAGGCTTTATGGCACGTATGCACACTCTGTGATGCCAGAAACACCATAAGCTTCAGCACGTTTCACATCAGTCATTTCGAAATCAACGTGCCTACTTCAAATGGAAGGCTAAAACCGAAGATCGATCAAAAGACGCATAACTACATAACATTTGGTAGACCGTTCACAGAAGGTGTTCGAAAGTTCGCCCAAGAACTAAGGATCTTCAATCACACACTGTACAAGTCAAAGCTGCTGACAATCAAGTAGCATATTGTGGACAAAATACGGATGTTATCACATTCAAGGAGAAGATTACAGAAGAGGGAGAGATGGATTAGCGAGAATTAATAGTTTCTCGGTGACCCATCGCACCTCTTCAGCCTCCCCCCTATTTCTGTTAAAAACCACCGAAGCCTAACGAGGTAGAGACTTTTTGGAGAGAGGTATAGAAGATCTTGAAAACATTGGAGCTGAAAGAAGATACTGATAATATCATCAGCTTCAAGGAGTTTTGCTACAAACTATTAACATCTGAGGAGGAATGTCCACCAATCACTGCTGACGAGGTGAAAAAAAGCACTGAGGGGTTTGAAGAACTTTTCCGCTGGAGGACCAGATGGTAATCAAGAGCGTCTGGTGGAAGAAGTTTACTTTTACAAACCAACATCTGGTCTGCATGGTCACCTCATATTTAAAGTCGGAAACGCCCATTCCGCAGTGGTTGGTGTTAAGACGCAC
>JAWWLR010000155.1:85843546-85858801 GCA_035041075.1 Acraspis erinacei | reverse complement strand
TCCAAACGTATTCAAAATAAAATCTTAAAAAAACAAATTCAGTTTTGGACTCAAATGTACTTGAAAAAAGAGTGCAATGTAAAGTGTACTGAAATTGTGATTGTGATACTTATGTAATCAAATTTCACGAAATGTACTTTTTGAGTTCAATGTACTCAAAAAGGGCAACACTGGGCGCGTAGCAGGACTCAATCCCGAAACTCGACTTTCCCGCTCCTGAATTGACCTGTTTTCGAGAAAAAGCATGGTAAAATCATTACGAATAACCCTAATTTTCTATCTGAATTATATATGTGTCTTGAACACAATTCAGCCAAAAAACTGAAAAAATCCTTAAAGGCTGTATCGACACCTCCCTTAGTTGAATTATATGTATACTATTATATTATAATATTATAATTTGTTACTAGTATTGCCAACTACAGGTAATGAAGCTCCCTTCACGATTCGAAAAACCCTAATCCCATTTAACATTCAAATATTGACGGCAACACTGTGAGTGCTGCCACGCACACATAAGAAGGTTAAGATGTTTTTAGCATTACAAAATGCGTTTTTAGACTTCTGTGGAACGAAAAGTAATTTTTTTATTAAGTTTTCACATTAGACGTTTAACGCACTTTTTCTCGTAAACTATCTGATGTGTTTTAATAAATTTGAATAAATAATTGTCGAATACCCGTACCATAAATAGGATAATCAAGATACAGGGGAACGAATTTTCGATGATTGACACCGACCGCTAGCTTTTAATTGCACATAGCTATTGATGCACTTATCGAATTTCACTTTTTATGAGGGTTTAAAATTAAAATAATAATTATACAATAAAAAATTGTTTCACCTTGATTTTTCATTAAATTTTGTTGTTGAGTTTTGATCAAAAATGGGCATTTTTTATTTTTTTAATTGGACTAGAACAAAACCGTAATTTCTGCTCTTGAAAAACATACCAAAGTGAACACATGATGGAAAGTATTGATAGAGTTGTAGGAAGTCGTGCGAGCACGAGTGTCCTGCGCCGACTAGCTACAGCGCTGCTAGGCGTGCTATAGTGTCTCAGTGGTTCTAATACTTGATAAAAATGATTTTTCTGCATAAGTATTTCTTTTAATTTTCACTTTTATGTAGCTGGAGAACGATTTAGTTACTTTTAATATCAAATGTTCAATATGGTTCCATTGTAGGAAAACTATAATAAATAATAAAATAATAAATGATTTTGGTAGGTGGTTCTGATTGCCTGTTATATTTCGGGATGGTTTCTGATCAATCCATTTTCCTCCAATGTTTTGGGGATTTGCTTCTGATTTTGGAAAAGTATTCGTCATCTCCATAGTATACCATTTTCCCGAAGAAAAGTTCACAAAAAGATCGCGTAGAGAAAAGAGAATTGAACGTTAAATTAAATAAAAGATCTTTTTCAAGTGTGTGACAGGCAAGCAGAACCATAAAACAAAATATTTTATTATTTCATTATCAACTATCGTTTTCCTGCAATGGATGCGTATTAAAAATTTAATTTAGAGAACACCTAAATTGTTCTCCAGTTAATTAAAAGTGAGAATAAAATTAAAAAATTCGTTACGCGCAAACAGGAAAATCATTTTATGAAGTATTAGAACCACTGAGACACTATAGCAGACTTCTTAACGTTATAGCTAATTGGCGGGATGTTTTTCAAGAGAAGAAATCAAGCTTTTTTTTAGGCTAATTTAAAAAAAAAATTAAAAATTCCGATTTTTCAGAAAAATTCAAAAACCTTCTTTAAAATGAAAAATCAAGATTAAATCATTTTTCAATTGCGCAATGAATATTTTATTGCAAACTTCGTTAAAAGAGCTGTCCATAACCCTCATAAAAAGTAAAATTATATATCTTCATCAGGAATAATGTAAATTACAATTTAACGGTCGCGGTGATTCATCGAAAATTCAGGCCCCTGTATATTGACAATCCGCTGTACTAGGTGCGTCCCCTTTATAGAATTTAAAGAGGTCCACTAGCACCACAATCTGGCAGAGTTTGCAAAAGATTGGTGACAACAAAATTTTAGGAGGGGACCCTTGGCAAACTTTACCACATATATGTACATTGTATATGCTTCATGCGCCTTATATTTTGGATATTTTTTTCAGGCTGTTCCGTATTCCAGAGACTACAAGCGAAAATATGAATATCTGAAATCACAATTAAGAAAACCTGTAAGTACTGAAAACTTAAAAGATATCTTATAAAAAGAGCACCTAGAACAAACAGCGACCTTTTAGAAGTAGAAAGAGTATAGTTTTAAATTTAAGTGATTTCTATTATTTTGTGAGCAACAAAAACAATTTACAAGAGAATATTTCTTTTGAGATTTTGTATTAGCCCACTTCACAAATGTGACCGACTGGGGCTGAATACATGCAGGCCAATTCAGGAACGTACGCCATTTAAAAATCCTCCCATTTCTGTCAATGATCTTTTAGAAAGATTGATTTCGAACAGTCTTTCCTTTATAAATCAAAGCAACAATCAGAGAAAATCGCTGGAAACCCATTGTCCATTTTATCCTGAATAGGACGTCAATGAGGCAAAACAACCACTAGTGTGTACGCGCGAGAGGATAATTCTCTGTATGTATACTATCCCGTGCCTTATCACTTCACAAACTGTTAACAATTTGAATTTTTTTAAATTTTCCTTTGTTTTTTTTGCAAAAATTATAGCAAAACTTCTACGTATAAATCTTTTTGTAATTAATAATAATATGCAATTCAAAGATTACATTTTTTTCGAATAAGGACTTTTTGAAAATTCTAAAAAAATACTTATTTTTTCATCCTTAACTTTTTTGTAATTCAAAATTTTTCAAAACAAGCTTGTTTGATTTGATTTGAAGGTCCGAATTATTATTTTGTTCAGTCTAGAAAAATTTTGAATGTGTTTCAAATCTCTCCGTAAGCAACTAAACTTTTTGGCGGGAAATGTAATACATATATGTGTGATTCCCTTTCTGCCTTGCTCATGGCGAATAGTAATACATTCAGAATTGTTGACAGAGACATTTCTAATAGAACTTCTGATAAATTATTATCAATAATAAGCAATAAGTATTAAAATTTCAAAATTTGAAGTCTTAAAACTGACATATTTTTTATTTGAAGTATTCAAAACTGAACTGCCAATTTAATCACTCCAAGTGGAGTTACTTTTCATTTTAAACTTTTAAAACTAAAGCTTAAAACACTTTTTCCATCATGTATAATTTTTCCCCGTCTACAATTGAACAATTTGAAATTAAATGCTATTAAAATGCAAAAAATATGCAAAACTGCAAAATTAACCTAATCTTCCCTTTCAAATCACGGTAATAAAAATGATAAAAATAAATTAAATCTCTCTTCTAATACAAAATTAAAAACAAAAAGGTTCCCCCTTTCATGTGAATGTTAGAAATGCTAAGCCCCCCCCGGCCGCTCAATAAAACCTTGAAACCCAAAATTTTCTCCCTTCTCACTTCATAATAATCTTAAAAATAGAAAAATGTTGTTCTAATCCAGAAAGAATTAAAAGCGAAATTTTCTTCTTTTCAGCTCTATAATTACCCTACAAACAAACAAAAATCCCTCTTCCGATTTAGAAAGAAATTAAAACTAAAATTTCCTCGTTTTAAACTAAAAAAATGTTAAGTATATAAAAATTTGTCAGTCTTCAACTCAATACAAATGTAAATAACAAAAAAGTACCTCTTCCAGTTCAGAAAAAATTCAAATACAAAAATTTCTTCCCTTTTAAAATCCGCTTGGTGAAACTCGAACATTTTTATTTAGATGAATCCTATTAAGTTAGTTTCTTAATTTTATGTCGTTTGAAATTAATAGTTGATTAATTGTAATTTATACATAAAAATTCCACACTTTCACGTACTGATGAAATTTTTTATTCCAAACCACCATGCTAATCCTCCGAGAACACACCTACTTACACTAACACTACCTACCTACTATAGTAAGCTTTTAAAACTATAATTGGATTCTCGAATTGTATTACCAGAACCAAAAAGAGCGCCCACTTTTCAAATTTATTTACAAAATTTCTCGATAAAAAAATGTTTGTGGGTCAAATGATCCCAGTGTGTTCCCCGGAGATTAAGGACCTGTGCCGCCCCTTGCAAAATGAGCATTAGATAGCCCGCTGCCAAACGGTTTCAGGTACTGACGGATTATTAATTCCACACGCCACCACACTGAAATATTACTAGTTCCAAAAATCAATCTTATGTTTTCATCTAAAACAATAGAAACCGTGAAATCTTGAAGTATATGCAATTACTTCGCAAAATGCTATAATTCTAAATCTTCCTGCACTCAAAACCATGAACAGAGAAATAAAAATAACGTCACTGAATATAAGTAAGAAATAAAAGAAGCACAAGATTTACCACCCGCAAAATCAAATATTTCGGTTAAGGGCTATCCAGCCCTCATGTGTCAGGAATCCCCATAGTGTCAGAACATACTGATTTCGAATAAAACATCGTGCATCACCCGTAGGGCTGCATACGTGTTCACGTGGAATTGAATGTTTACAAAGACGACCAGAAAAATCATTGCCCTAATTATTTGAAAAAGTGGCAATTCTAGTATTTACGGAAAAACATGAGCAAATTTTTTTAAAGCTTAGGTCCTGCTTTCCAAGCTCTCAAAATGTCTTTCCCAAAAATGTTCCAACTTCAAATACTTTCAATTTTTAACTTTATAATTCTTCATATATTGTCTTTATATACTTTTTTAGTTTAATCCAAACCATTTACCTTTGATCTTTCCATTCTTGGTTTTTTTCGGTTTTTGTACCCCATCCTTCCCCGCTGGATTCATTAATTGAGGAGATGACCAGCAAAAGCGCACAAGTCACAAAATGGAGAAAATTGAGTGAGGGTTATTTTTTAGATCCTTCTCATAATTGATTTTGCAAGAATAGTCAAAACCGAGCTAAACACCACGAGTCCCTCTCAAAAATGCATAGGAATGTAAGCAATTCCGAGCGAAGTTGCACAGGTCCTGGGCGGGTGATTGAGCAAAGGTACACATGGCCATTCGATCAATCAGAAGCACAGTTGATCATTTTTTCTTGATTATTCTGCGTTTGGGTAGTGTTTTTTGCTATTTCTAAATTAATAATGGACGAAAGTGATGATGAAGTAGCGCCCGTTGGCGAGAAATAGAATGCAATTTAAATTTTCGAAATAAATGTTTTTTGAACAGTACATGTTCCAATAATTTCAAAGTTTTTTCCCAAACAATCACTCTCAAAGTTTTTTAGGAGCGTTTTTTGTTGTTTCCTTCTTCGTACTTCCATTACTAACTTGAGGATGTGTAGAAAAATCATTAAAAGCTACCTTGCAGATTTTTCATATTGTTCAGGCAAAATCTCACAAGTCCATAGTGTATTCAGGTAAAAAGTCAAAGGTCCATGTAACTAAGCAAAACGTCACTGGTCCAAAATTTAGTCGTAAATTTCCGCCATGCTATCCGTTCTTCATTTGAAATTAACGAGTTTCTCGCAATATGAGACGTAAATGAACAAGTTTAAAAGAAGAGAGATAATATATTTCTAATAGAACACAAAAAAGCGTAATTTGCACATACTGTAAAATTAGTTACAGTAGACTTACGCGTTTTTGCTTGTGACCTCCTCAGTTGTATATGTTTTCAAAATCCCCGCTGTTTCGGCCTTCTTTTTATATTTCTTAAAATGTTTCCCCGTCTGGCCTGCCATTCTCCTTTTTTTGAAATTTCATCTGCCTACCATGGTTCTATCAATGCTTTTCTATATCCTCCACCTTTCTCGTCGTTCCAAAGAAGCCTGCGGTCCTTGTTCTTGTTTCTTCGGCGATTCCATTTTCTTCTCTGCCTCTTTTCTTTTGGTTCTTTCGTGTCCTTTTTATGTACATTTCGTGT
The DNA here is from genome assembly GCA_035041075.1 of Acraspis erinacei. NCBI lineage: Eukaryota > Metazoa > Arthropoda > Insecta > Hymenoptera > Cynipidae > Acraspis > Acraspis erinacei. Next base: position 85,852,856 of record JAWWLR010000155.1, on the reverse strand, counting down.
GCATTCAAGTAAATAATCTATCACCATCTATTCTTCCATTCAGTATTCTCATTCCAAATTGTAACAGAACTGTTACTGAAAGAAAGTAACTCGGCACTACGAAGTGGCAAGCACAGCACAAAAAAACTACTCGATAAGCACGTCACTCATGACAAAACAAGTCAAATCGGAAAGAGTTACCCAAGAACTGCCGGACGGACCGGCCGATACACGAGGCCTCGGAACCCCTCGGGCAGTTGCGTCCCGTCTTGGACGCCGACTGACAACCCTTTAGTACGGGGCAGTGCCGAGTTAATTTCTTTAGGTAACATTTCTTTTACAAAAATCCTCACAAAATTGTAACTAGTGCACTCCTTTGGAATTAACAACTTTGTGTTCTGATTTTTTGTTTTTTGTAATCATTTTTAGGTGGGTCATGCTCATAAAATTCACATTCTCCTTGACGCTCTCCTATGCTCAATCGTTTGACGAGACCCCCTCCAGCGATTTGCTTCATATCCCTAATCCTAATTTTCACCCCAGTCAGATCAAAAAGTGTTTCCTCGATTTCGTTGTCTAATTCTCTGCCTCTGGGCCGAAATGCTCGCACTACAGTTGAGTTTTCTGCTCTTTGTTCGTTCTTCTAGCTCCCAATGCCGTTCGCTCGTTGTAAGTTTTTTTGGTTGTATCATTCTCGGCCGATTTTCTGTCTTCTCCTGGCTGATGAATGTTTCGTTGTCAGGTGTTTGGTTGATGTACGTTGCTTTTGTGAGCGCGTCAACACTCCCGTTATTTAATCCGTTGTCACTGTGCTTTCTGTAATCGAAACTGTGATGTTTACACCCCTCACGAGTAGAGTTACTCCCTAGATCTTTCAGCTTTGAGTCCAGTTTAGATATTTTGTCGGTGAGTTGCGCTATTTCGTTTAAAATACCAATTTCCCTTTCTCGCTCTCGTGATACTGCTGTAAATGCTGCGTCTTCTCGTAATTCTGTCTCCTCATCACTTGTCTTCGTATTTTTTAGCCTGTCAACTTCTTCAGTGATCTTATTTATTTTGGTTTAATTTCATGTATTCACAGATCCTCCAGCATTTTAATCTACTTGTTTTTTCATTCACAGTTATGTTCTAAGTTATGAGGCGTTTCCGTGACTTTCGTATTTTCTTCCTGATTTTCCTGACTACCAGTTTCTTCTTCGCAAATCAAAACTGTTTCTTCTATTGGGTTTCTTCTCTTTCCTTCCTTGGTCGGTGATCGCGATTATTTTTTACTTCTTTGAAAACTTCGCTTCCCAGACCTGCTTTGGTCTTCTTGACTTGGTCCCATTTTTGAAACCTATCAACTGGGTCAGCTAGTTGCTTGCATCACCTCCACCACCTTGTGCTGCCCCCTTGTTTTCCTTATCCGTGTTCATCCTAATCCCTTCCGGTTCCATACCAAGAGTATTCCAAATTCCAAATCCAATGTTCTGGTATGAGCCCATCTTTGCAGATCGGTGGCCATAGGCACCACTGTGCGCGTTGTTGGCCACAGGCACTACTGTGCGCGTTGTTGGCCACAGGCACAACTGTGCACTTCTACATTTCAACGTGCACAGATGAGACACTCCCAACTGAGAATGTCTTAATATCGACTAAATGTCTAAATGACTAAATAAAATAAATAATAAAATAAATATAATATAAAATGACTAGATGTCGACGTGCACAGATGGTACCCTACTAACGGTTCACGTTCCCAGATGGGAGACTCCAACTATGCTCGTTGAAATGTAGACTTGCACAAATGGCCCGGTGCACAGTTGTGCCTGTGGCCATCGAGGTGCACAGATGGGCTCGTGCACAGTTGTACCCTGCCCGTCAATTACGTCGTCTTAACTGAACTACGGGGATGTTATGTGGGGGTAGTTTAACTATTATATATAACAAATGTTTGGTAGGATAAGTAGTGCGAGTTAAATGCATCATGAAGCACGAAGTCAGAGACATTAGACTGTCATATCAGACTGTGATATTAGACCACGAAAGAAAAAATAAGTAGAAAACTAGAATTTGTAATTATAACAAAAATAGAAGCATTATTACGTTCAATTATGTTTGACATCAAATTATGTTCTTGAATGTTCATTGACTTTATTTTTTATCAAATCTAATAATATGCTATTAAAAAATTTAATTTAAGAAATTACTTTTATATCAAGTATTATTAAAAATTTAAGAGGTACTAAGGCGCCATTCCCAAAATACGTGATACATTTATCAGGAACTTTAAATACCCCCCTCCCTTGTGTAATACTTTTTTTCCCTTGCACACAATATGGAAAATTATGTTCCCGGTCAGTCTCGTCGTTCAGATCGGTCAGGTCGGCTTTCGGGGTGCTACGAGTGACGCGCTGAACGGTCGTCGGGGAGCTTGGTGGTGTCCAGGTGTCAGTGACGGGTGGTTGTTCCGATCAGGTTGGGGTACTAAGGGTGACGCAAGGAACGGTCGTCGGGAAGCTTGGTGGTGCTCGTTACAAACCATTTTATTTGTTTATTTGTTTTTTTTATATTTAGAGGAGCGGTGGCTTCCCCTAGCCTGGTAGGTGGTTGAAGGTTCACCGGACCCCCGCCTCCGCTCCTCTGCTCCCCTCGAATGGGCGTCACAGTTGAAAAATGGTATATCTTGGAGGCCATTGAACTGGATTGTTGTGTTTATTATTTCCTATCCATCTACGACACTGCTCCTTCAAGTAATCCGTGATGAGGCGAGTGCGATGTGCAGGAGTACCGCCATGCAAGAAGATGATCTTCTGCCTGATGATCAGTGGAACAGCTTTCACTAACTCTGGCAATACTTTTTGCCAGAAAATTGCGTAAATTTGTTCCTACAATGTAAAAAAAAGTTTCTAAGAAAGACAATTTAGTATATGTAGAATAGAACGAGGCGGAAACGTTAACATAATTCGAATTTTTTGAGCGTGGGAAAAAAATTTGTAAGTTGGAATCTAAAAGAAATTAAAACAGAAAAATTTACATCATGAGTGGAATAATTACGTCTAAGACCTCGGAAGCAACCAGGGAACGATCACTTTATTTCCAACCAAAGCGGACTAGAATTTAAGTTTCCATCTGTGCTGGAAACCGCGGTTTCGTGTCACCTCTTGATTTTCTAGAGCATATGGTGCTCATTGTGGATGTTGTACAGTGCCTTCCCAGTGAATGTCGATTCATCCATCCACAAGATTTTTAATAGAAATTTTACATCTTCATCATTCATTCCATTCGCAGAATTCCATTTTTTGGCGTGTACACCTACAAATTTCAATTAGATGTCCAGTTCCCGATAATTTTTGTGTATGGATATCGCAGGGTTTTGGTACGGAGCCCAGGACGACATCTTTATTCCGATCAGCCTGTCTGTCTTGTCCTTAAGGCAGCCCATGTTCCAGATCACGTTGAGGAACCAAGTGACGATTTTCCATTATTCGTCGATGCAAGTGAATGAAGACTCACGAATTTGGGCCATTTTCGCGATTAAGGTACCGTTGAGCATACACTGGAGCTGCTTCTGTTCCAGTATCTTTAAAAATCTTTTGTTAATTTTTTCTAGCAATTTTCTTGATATCTTTTTGAAGGGGCTCCATATGGTAGATGCGTATTCCAGCCTCGATCTTACATATGTATCAAAGAGTACAGTGAGCGTTTCAACATCTCTGCAATTTTAACATGATCTTATTATGAATTCGAGCATTGGATTTGCCGATTTAACGGCACACTCGATGTGTACATGAAATCTAAGCTATGTATCAAAAGTCATACCGAAATCTAGTATGCTGAAAACTCTTACAATAAACTGTTCATCTATTATATATCCAAACATAATAAGCTGTGATTCACTACAGAATGACACCAACTTACATTTATTTATATTTAATACGAGATCTAAATTCTTAAGCCAAGTGATAAACTCTTCAAGGTCTTTTTGCAGTTCTACGCAGTCTATAACATTTTCTATTTTTAACATGATTTTTACGTCATCTGCATACTATAATTTCTTCGAGTTTCTATTGTGACCAATGCATTTCAGATAAATATTTGAAAATTTAGGTCATAATTTGAGCCCTGAGGAACTTCCGACGTGGAAGTGTAAATGTTTGACGTGCAACCTGCATACTGCACAACGCGATTTCTATTTTGTAGTAGGTCATTGATGAGCGAAATTACATTACCGGGAAGGTTCAACTTATTGAACTTATGCACTAAGATCGCATGATTGTATTTTTCAAAGGCTTTGGCCATATCTAGATAGATAACGTTCAATTGAAACCCCTACTCCAAGGCTTCTGCCGTCATTTGGGTCATTATTAATAAATTAGTAGTAGTAGATCTACCTCATATGAATGCGTGTTGGTATTGATTAACTTCGGATTTGAAAACTCTTGATACGTAACTAGCCAGAAAGTTTTCGAAAGCCTTACAGAAGTTATTTATTATTGGAATAGCCCTGTAATTTTTAAATCCACAGAATCACCAGTTTTAAACACAGGACATATTTCAGACTCTTTCACGCGTGCGGATATGCCTCTACATCTAGCGTCTTATTAAATATGTATATCTTTGTTACAAGTTACAATTATTCTCAGAGCTGGATGGTATGCATCTTCAGGCACCGTTGACTCAGCTGCCCATACTTCTATTTTGTCAAAATTAGTGAATATCCAATCCAGACATTGCCCTCTACAGTTCAGAATATGATTACTTTGCTTTAGATAGTAAAAATGATGAGATTAAATCTGTTTTTGTATATCTTAAAGAACCCACAGAGGCACTTTGAAAACTTATAACGTTAAAATCATCAGTAATGATTAGTGTCTTATCATATTGCTGCCTTTACTGTATCGTATATTTGAATCTTTATCGGTTCCTTGATGTTTTCATTATATTTTTCAAGACAGTCATCCATTTTCTTCGAGATTACCTCCTCCCATTCCTCCTTTGACATTGGCGTTGGCATTGGCGATTTGGAGCGAGAGCCACAGCTCTTTGAATATACTCCGTTTGGCAAACTTTTACTCTTGTAAGCTCATCCAGGATGGTAAAAGGTGCAACATCGTATGCATGTAGAGATTTCATTAACTATTTTGTTACTACATCCATTACAGATGCGCTCACTACCCAGCATATCCCCTTCCATTCTTACGTTACTATGTGTCCGTTCCTATATCCAATTTACAAATAACAGAGTAGTGAGATCGATATGCTTCGTAACTAAACAGCTATATGACGGGCTGTTAACAATCGAAACAAACACAGAGTATACTGCACAATTCACAATTTAGGTTGGTCAGATATTCCACTTAAACAAGGACGCCAGAAAAGAGCGTGTTTGATATTTCTTATTAAGATAAGTCAGGTTCTCACCGTACTTTAGAATAGGCATACACTTTATTTAAACATACTTATCACTTTTCAACTTTTCCCAATGGATACAGCGGCCCACCTTCTCACACCAAAGCACTTTTTAAAATTATCTGATACAGAATTTCAGTAGACATCAAGAAAAATTCGCGTACCTGTGTTTATCGAACTACACTAGTGACGCCATTTTGGCCTTTTTTGTTGTCGTTGTAATAATGGTATGGAAAAAGAAAGTTCTTTAGCCAGATATTTTGGACAAAATATCAAAAAGTTATAGCATTTTCAAAATTTTTAAAACATTTTTTCCAAGATTTAAAAATGTTACTATATGTACGGCTATTTTTAGTAACCGCAAAGTCCAAAAATTTATTGTTACGACTTTTTTAATTAAAAATAAATTTATTATCAGAGTTATAGAATTTTCAAAGTTAAAAAAAAGAAAATTTGAAGCCAAAAAAAACGCACGATATAAAAAACAGTCAAGAGAAGACTAACTTTGATTGAAGAGAGCTATAAAAGAAAATCATAACAGCTTTCTGAATTTTTCGAAAAATCGAAAATTGACATTTTTATCGCATAAAAATAATAAAAAATAACAAAATTCCATTTTGTGATCAAATTATACAAGATCAGAAAAAAGATAAAGAGCCAAAAATTGTGCACCCTAAAGGGGGTCAACAAAGTCACTATTAAAGATTTTTAGATTTGACTAATAACTTTTCTTTTAATTTTCGAAAATAAGATCAAAAATTTTAAAAATTAAATTTTCGGAAAAACGACACAAGAGAAAAAAATAAGAAAAAAATTTGTTCAAGCATAAAATATCATCAAATTTGTTATGAACTTTTGTTGAAAATATTGAAAGTATTGAAAATTAAAAATGAGACATTTGTTGTATTGATCGTCAAGGTTTTTATTAAAAATAAATAATTCTATATTTCGCAAAACTATGCGAGACACAAACAAAATTCTGAATAACACTCTTTACAGTAAATACCGAGGAACATTACTGATAAATAAAGAATAAAAATTTAAATGATAAAATACTTTAAGTGAAGCGCAATCACTGACTGCAACAGGCCGGTGTCTATTTATCGTCATTTTTGTTGTTTGTAAGGGTGTAAAAAGAAAGATCGAATCTAGTGGAATATTTATCAACATTCCTTAATTAATTTTTAAATATTTAAAGAAATGGAATTTATAAAAAGAATTTTTATTTTATAACATTCTTTTTTTTCATTAAAAATTATCACTATTTCTTTAGTATAATGTTTGTCAAGATTGGTTATTTAATTTGTAATTGTTTAAACAAATTCCATTTCTTTAAATAATTTTTTTTTAATAACAGTTCTTTCTGTTTTTCTCGTAATATTAATAAAAATTCGACAATTAATTTTTAGTTACATAACAAATTGCATTTATTTAACATGCATTATTATTTATTTATTTTTTTTATATTTTTATATTATTTATTTAACATGCATTATTTTATTCTTTGTCATTCGCTCCTCTAGAACTCTTTAACTTCTTCATCCATTCTTCCCCTAATCGGTCCTTCTCTAGAATCTTTACCACATCCTCTTGCCGGCTTCTTTTCTCTTTCATTCGTCTCCTACATCCTTCCCATACATGCTCTGACGTTTCCTCCTCCCATTAAAATATTCTGGACTTTCTGTTCTCTACTTTTTCCGATACATCTACTTCCTTACCTCGTTTCCCAATCTCAGTCTTGTTATTCTGATTCACCTTCTCTCTCTCCATCCCTTTTCTAAATATTTTGGTACTCCTTACTTTTTTATCATCTTAAACCATTTATGATATTTTGATTCGTTAATCATCCCCCATCTTTCTATTAATTTTGTCATCAATCATTTATTTAAATAATTTAAAATTAATGAACAAATATTAATAAATATTCCACTAGACCAATAGTAAAATTTTTTTAGGAAAAAAGGAATTAAAAATTTTTGTAAACAAATTCCATTTGTTTAAATAATTGAAAATATATTAAACAGCTTTAATAAATATTCCACTAGACCAATATAAATCATTTTAAGTTGAAAAAAGACGAGAATACAGTGCTCAAAAGGTGGATTCCATGAAGAATTATCATTTTTGGTTTTAAGGGTAGTTTTCAAGGACTAGTTGGGGTGTGCTTGGGTTGACAAACCCAAATGTCTGATACATAAGGTTCTTTGTCGAGTAATTCTCTACAAGTCTATACCACCCGTCACATTTTTCCAAACCCTAAAAATTTATTCGAAAAACTCAAAAAAGTGATTTTTCCCTCTTGCTGTTTTCGGATTTTGGAATGAAATGGGGGTATCGTTGCCCTCTAGAATGAGAAAAAATGTCCATGCATTTTTGAACCCCCCCGAGTGTCCATCCTAATTAAGTAATACTCCACCCGTCGACAAAAGTTAATTTCTTTAGAAACACACTACAACCGCGTTTATATCCGCTGTCCGAGAACGTAAATATTCACTTATATCCTTCCGGAAGAGGATCCTACCAATGCTGCTCGGCGAAGGGGAAATGGCCGCGCTGCGCTCTGATTGGCTTGTTTGTCACGTGGTACTGGGAGGGGGTGGATCCCAAGCGGATATAAATGAGAGTTATGCAGGGATATAAGCGCGAGAGCATATAAGTGAGAGAGGATATAACCGCGGTTTCAGTGTAGTTGAAAAGTATTCCATGTTTCCAGGAAAACTTAGAAACTTCAAAATAAACCAAGTTATATCCTGAATATTTCAAGAGAATTCTTTAAAACCTTCAAACTAATTCAAAAGATTATCATTGGTGTCTAGGAAATCTGGAGAATTCTGCAGAATTAAAAAAACTTGAAGGAATTTAAAATAATTTAACGTATATTCTGAGAATTTCAAACAAATTAAAAAACGTTAAAACAATTTAAATTGTTTTAAGTGAATTCCAAGATATATGATGCGGTAAAACCTATTGTACTATACTCCAAAATTTAACTATCTCCCATAAGGTCAGCCTTCGGCATAAAGGAAGGCACTTATTTGCAAGAGATGTGACGAAAGTCTTCTGCTTTGAGATACAAATCCCCTATGTATTTATTTCTAAGGCAAAACAGTGAATCACATTCACAAAGTAAGTGATAAGCTGTCTCTTCACGAAAATCGCACTATCGACAACGATTGTTGTCTCCAATCCTTATATTGGTCAAGTTTTTTTTCAGTCTGCAACCTACAGTAAGCTTTCCTAATACGACAATAATCTACCTTCTTTCCAAATTCAATAATTAATTAGTCTTTTTTGTACATGCACCAGAAATGCAATTCTTAGAATGCACCATTTTTCTGGTTCCTTTCAAGATCTCGCATGTTACTTCGAGAACCATTTCCTAAGGTCTCCTTTCGCCGATGTGTGTGAGAAACCGCAGTATGGTTCCTGGCTAATCACGTTCTGTAAAGCTCCCTTGTTTTCAGTGCATCTGCTTTCTTATTATCTTCAATTTTTTCATGGTCGGGAACCTAGATCAGACTAAGTCTCAGAGTAAGTGCTGTTTGGTTGTCAAAACAAATGTAAATGTACTGGCCTTTATGACCCTGCTTAGAAAGAGGAGCATGAATATCCCCCAAATTTCATTTAAACTAAATTTCATTTGACTGAAAATCGAGTTGCCGAAGAGCCGTTTGTCATAGTTTTTATTTTATTTTTTATTTGGCAGGTGACATCACCTCTATTTGTCCTAACTATCAGTTATTGTAATTTCTATTGTACTGAATCCTCATTTAACATCAGTTTCATATTTTCGAATTTCTATTCCCCATAATATTTGAGGCATTCAGAATGACAACTAGGTATAGCCCACTTGAAGTAGGTCTCTAAGGGCCGGTTCCACCATCATCGGTTAAAAAGTTAATCCTCCATTAAAGCCAATTAAAGCTAGTTACGCGTTCCA
>JAWWLR010000155.1:85744412-85759510 GCA_035041075.1 Acraspis erinacei | reverse complement strand
TCTCAATCTTCAAAAATATCATCATCCTCTTCTCAATTTCAAAATCCCTCAAACAATCTCTCACATCCACACCCTTTTATACACCTCCACAGTTCACTCACCTCAAATTTCACCACAATTCTCAGAAAAACTCAGCATCAACAACTCTCACTACTTTGCACTTTCAATCTGGAAACGGAAGTGATTTCACAAGTACTTTAAAGCATTCTTAAACTTTTTTTTAAATTTCAAAAATTGTGACCATGATTTCGAAGATTTTACCATCAAAAGATTTTGAAGAGTATTTTAAATCTCAACCCAGTCGCTCAAATCATTTGTAAGTTATCGTGCTAACAGTGTAAAAATTTACAGACACGCGTACACATTTTCAAAAGTCTGTTTTTCGAGTTCAGGTGATCTCAAAAAGTGGACATTTGATAAAAACAGTGGGGGTCAAATTTAACACGAATCTAACACCTTCCCTGATGAGAATTTAAATATAATTGCACATTCGTGGAATATTTAACCCTATGACCTTATTCTACAGGTTAAATGTCTAAGCGATCGAACGTAGAAATTATTTGAATTATTTGGACGCTTAAATGGTCAAGTGCAGAGCATTAGTCTTACAAGTCAAACTTGTTATATGAGCACGTCAGAGTAAAAAAGCTACAGACAAAAAGTCTGTGCGTAAAGAAAATACAATTTTTTTCAGGGCAAAAAAAGGGATATAAAATGTTCGAGAGCAAAAAGAAAATAGGTAATCGGTAAGAGCAAAAACGCAACATCATTTTTCTTAGCGCAAAAGAAGGATATCTTTTTTTCTCAGTGAGCACGTATGAGAACCACTTACCTGAAGTTTAAAATAGAATATGCAGTTTTGTTGAAATTGGTGATTTTCAATAAAACAAAGTATTTTAAAAGTTGAAAAAACATCAGTAGTTATTGCCGTTTTGTTTGGTGGAATCACGATACAAATAATAATATGAAATTTTAATGCATTATAATTATGAGTATTGAAGTGAGTAATGATTATAGTTATGTTTTTAATATTTAAAATCATAGTATTGATATTGTAACTCGTACGAAAATTTAATTCTAAACTTCATTTAGCCTAATAATAAAAATGGTAAGTAAATTAAAAAAATACGATAACACAAAATTATCCGTGAACAAAATCTACAAAAATCGAATCTATGCAACCCTCAAAATAATACTCCAAGGGGTTTTGCCAACTAAGCTCGAAAAACGAAGATATTTATAACAATGAAATTTCCAAAACAGGCAGTTTTTGTTCAATTTTTTAAATTCACAAATAATTTTTACAGTTTTCGAGTTCAAGAAATCTATTTTTGTCATTAATTTCAACGTCAATTGCAAATTTTGTTTGTTATAATAAAATTAATAATTCTCGACTTACCGCCCCCCAGTGAGAATTCAATTTTTGTGTATTTAAATTTGCCAAAACATAATTTTTGACAAATTCCTTGGGATCGTAAACATAGTTTTCACTTTTTGAATTTTGAAAATCTAATATAAATTAGAGAAATTAAAGTCTAGAATTTCTTCAACTTCGTGGCAGTGGGAGTAACGTTATGGAAAAAATTGAACTATTCGTTATAAAATTAATTTGTTTCAACTGAAATATTTTATGAAAGTTTTGAAGAAAATTTATTCGTTTTCTTGAATATTCCTATTTTGCGTAGAAGATTATTCCTTCTTGTTGAAAATTAATCATTTTGGTTAAAAAATGAACTTTCTGGTTTAAAATTTGTCTTTTTTGGGTAACATGAACTGTTTTTTATTTTAATTTAAATATTTTCTTTGGTTAAAAAAATCAACCAATTTGTTTATATTTAATTTGTAAAAAGTTTAAAATTTAATTATTTTTAAAAAAATCAATGTTTTTTGTTTGTTGTAAGTTCGTCTTCATTGGTAGAAAATTAATCTCATTAATTGAAAATTTCAATATTCTGTAAAATTAATCTTTTTTGTTCAAAATTTTTTTTTTAATTTTACCTTTTGTATTGAAACTTTAAAATTCACCTCTTGCTTGAAAATTCTGTAACTTGTTAAAAATTTAACTATTTTGTTATTCATATTTTTTGGTCGCACATTCAAGGTTTTTCTTTTAGTTCGTCCCTCTGGATTAAAAATTAATCTTTTATGGTAGAAAATTTATCTATCTCAGTGAAAAACTCATATTTCTTGTTTGAAAATTACATTTTTTTGTTGAAAATTACATTCTTTTCGAAAAAATTTATATTCTTTGTTTCAAAATTAAAGTATTTGGTTAAAAGTTCCACTATCTAATATCTAATATCTTTTGGTAGAGATTAGTCTTGTTTGATTAAAAATGAAAATATTGAATTCAATATGTTTTTAGAGCAATTTTCACTATGATGTCTGATATTTTAAATTTGGTGACGTAGTTTATGGACACTTCCTAACAATACATCTTTGGTACAATTTCAAAGTTTAGGAGGTTCCGTGCAATACATGCAACATTCTTTTGGGAAAATGTCTACTTGCTTAAACCGATTTTTAGGCGACTCGAGTTTAAACAGCAATGAAAATTTATTATGCTATAATAAAAAAACAGTCGAAATTATTATTTACGTTTACTCAGAGGAACTCGATAAGTGCCCGATCGTCGCCCCCGATTAATTAATTATTCGATGAGAATTAATTAGTACAGACCATGGGTGATATTTGTGTAGTGATTTACTTTTAAACGGACTGGTTATATGTTATTGTAAACATAAATAACATGATTCTTTATTTTTTCTTTACTTTTCTGATTGTACACAGAAGTGACGCGCTTCTCACTTCATTTTCATGTAATGGATCTATTAAAGTTCTATATCCTTATTAACTGCTGAAGGTCCAATAAAGTTTGCTTCCTAAAAACATATGATTCCACGCCATGTATCCAGGACTAATATGAGTTTTCAAAAGTTATCGCATTTTGTGAATTTACTTATCATTTTTATTTTTAGGCTGAGTTACAATATCAACATGATGATTTGGAATATGTAATACGTACGCCATGTAATACGTACTTGACTTCTACTTAAGCGACATTTCTTTTGCAATATTTTACGTTCACAAGAATTGAGATATCGAGTTGTCAGTTTGGAAAATTAAATGAAAGCCACTACGGAACTTTTGTGTTCATTGGAAAAAAATATATGTTTCAAATTTCTTTCGTATTTACAGAAATTTAGGACCACACAAGCGTTCCTTATAACTTTTCATTTCATTTTTCAAATGCCCAACACGATATCTCAATTCGTGTGAAACTGAGTTTTTGTGGAAAAAATGTCGGTGACGAAGGAATCCGGAAGGAATATATTTTAACTAGAGCAATCCCATGTCAAATAATCTAAAGAATTTTAGCTACTTTTAGTAATTTTGATGAAAATCCTCGTATGCATTTTCTTAATTTTTGCAAGAAAAATCTTAAAATAATTTTTAGAAAATTCAAAAAACTTAGTAGATATTCAAAATTGAAAATTTTAGTCCCTTTTTTTTAACTTTCAAAATTTTTAAGAAATATTTTCGCAGAAAAAATTTTGAATACTTCTTGGATATTTTAAAAACCAATTTTTAAACTGAATTGATAAAAAAATCGACTTTTTATTTTCTTTATTCTTTTACAGATAGCTTATAATGTTCTCTGAAAGTCTATTGATTATAAAAATGATATCACTCTTAGTTTTCAAGAAATAATTAAGAACGTACGCCCGTGGCATGGTGTGCCCAGCACCCGAGAGTCTCAACTCTGAACTTTGTGTATGCAAGTATAATATTCTGCTACTGTTCTTCTATAGTTGTTTTGACAACATTTGCATGGGTTCAGCGTACGTTCCTAATTATTTCTCATAAACTAAGGGAGATTCCATTTTGATATTTAGAGAGCTTGTAGGGGTCATTACAAGCTATCTATAAAGAAAGTTTTTAAAAAAGTGGACTTTTTCAGAAATTTACTTCAACAATTTGTTTTTAAAAAATTTAAGAAGTTTTTGAAAATTTTCATTAAACAAATATTTCTTCAAAACTGCGTCTTAGTAGGAATATTTGAAAAGTACACCTTAATATAATTTAAAACAACAAAGTTATGAAAGTTAAAGAAGAACCAAAATTGTAAATATCATCTTAACTTTTGTGAATTTTTCGAGAATTATTTCAGGGTTTTTCTTTCAACGCCTGAGAGAACGGATACTAGAATTATCGCAAAAATTACGAACAATAACAAAAATTCTTAAGATGAGCTGACATCGAATTGCTCAATGATATTATTGTGAATGATTAAGTTTGGAAGGATTCTAGTCAAAAATATTAAAAATATTGAAAATGGGATTTGATAGGAAATATTGTTAGGCTGGTTTTCTTAAACTTTTTTCGGTTTAAATATATGTATTCAACTAATATGCATAAAATTGTTCACAACTTTCAATGTAATTAATGCAAATTTATATGGCTTATATAGCTATTTAGAACCCATGATCTTTGTACAATAGAACCATGTAATGCCTTGCATTTGCAGAAAAATATTAGGAAGGCTTTAAGTGTTTTCATTATACAATTCAAACCCAAAGTAAACGAATTTCTAAGAACGTAAGCATAATGTTGAAATATGATTTTTATGGTGAGATCTAGTTAACTAGTTCAAATAGTGAACTCCTATAATCCCAACATTGTTCTCACACCACCTTTTATTCGGGCTGGCACCTTAAATACAGCTTATTGTGTATAAAGTTTACCAGGTACAAAAAATTATATGAAAATGCCTGAAGAAGACACTGGGGGAAAACCACGCACCTGCGGGCGCCCCCTGTGGTGCACAGTGTGCTGGATCCGGAATTTACTGTTCATAACTCACCTCATAAATAAAACATTTTCCAAGTGCATGCTTTACTTGAACGAAGAAATAATACTTTTTATGACTCTCACTGTTTTCACTCAGAAAAATAAAATTTCTCAAATCTATCACAATTACAATTTTTTAATTCTGAGCATGAGTGGAGTCTAACCTTTTTAGTTAATTATGTAAAAAAGTCACAATTGTTTCAAATATTATAAAAGTGTTATGACTTCCCCATCTTTCAATATTTAAAAACTGTAGATTTAACAATTTTTTACCTTACTTAATCAGCTTTCTGAATGAAACTTTTTACATTAAATTATTTCCAACTGGAATCGTTTCAAATGAAACATCTTTGAGTTGAAAGCATTTAAAATAGAATAATTTCATATCGAACATTGAAACTGATTTGATTTCATTTTTAAATCTTTCAAAACTATTTATCTTAAAAATAATTGTATTTTATAGTTGAAAAAAATATTAAAACCAATGATTAGTTATGTGATTACTTTTAACTTATAATTTCCACAGTTTAATAGTTTTTTACTCACAATTAATACAATATTGTAAGCTTTCAATATTTTGAACTAAAATTCTCAATATATCAATTTGCTTATATAAATTTTTTTGATAAGAAATTATCAAAAAAAACGCAAAACTCGTAACAAATAACTTTATTCCTTAACAATTGTAGAATATAAAATTGAAAGACCGCTTTTATTTTTCAATAAGCATTTGAAATCGCTGTAAAGATTACATTAAGTTTTTTCTGTGAAGAAATTGGAAGCTAAAAATAATTAATGTTTTTTACCACTTAATAGTTGATCCTTTTCAAATTTGGAGCGTTTGAATTAGCACTTTTTAAAATTTAAATGGCTGAAAAATGGTACAGAATAAATATATAGTCTTACAAATTTAAATATTTTAAATTAAAAATTATTCTATTTTACGAAGTAAAAGTCGACCATTGCCAAATTTAGAACGTTTAGAATTGAAATTTTTCAATTTTTTATTGCTAAAAAATGAAGCAATATCATATTCATCACTTTAAAAATTAAAAATTCACTTCTTTCAAATCTTAAAAATTGAAAAATTTCAAACAGGCATTTATAAAGAAATATTTAAAGATTAGCTTTTGAGTGTTCCAAGCTCCTTTCCAAATTAAATCGGCGGGAAAATGTGCAGTAAAAATAGAACCATACAAGAACTAGGTACTCTAAATCGGATTATTTTAAAGTTAATTATATTCCAAAATACACATTTCAAATTCATTGCCATTTAATTTATTTTTAAATGATCAAACTGTACAATTGAAAGTTGAAATTTTTTATGTTATTAATAAACAATTCAATGTTTCTTGCCTGATGTAGTGCGCCTATAATATTGCTAGTGACTAATAATAGTAAAAAGGGCAGTGGAGAAAGTAATTTCAAAACTAAAACTATTCGTGCACCTATCAAATTTTAATTATGCAAATGTAGATAGTAATTAAAATTTTTCATCAACTAACGTTAGACTGACTCAAATTAATGTCATCGACAAAAGTATGAAAAGCTTTAACCCATGTGGAAAAATTTCGTGGCACTGTACTGTTTCTGTCTAGGCTGCCTTGAGTCAACACTGGCGTGCCGCAAGGCTGACTGTCCAGTGGCTAGACTAGTGGATTGACTATTTTCTATACAGATCGTCTATTTTGATTAAAAATAATGAATAATAAAATGACGTGGTTATTTTTCATTGCCTAAAAGTGTAATATAAATAATTGGAAGTAGATAAAGAATATAAAAAAAGTTTTTGTACACAAAAAATTAGTTTCCGCAAATCTGGTACATATGCCATGTGTCGAAAACTTCATATTATGTTGCTGTAACTTTATCATTTTTGTCGGAAATTAATTTCAATTCATTATATCGTAATATTTATTTCAATAAAATATATTCATAATTTCCAAACATTAATTACAAGATACGTGATGCTGATGTGCTTATTATAGCTGAAGGAACTTTAACAAAATACAATTTACAAGCGCCAAATCACAGTTGTCGATGCTCGTAGTGCGCGATGCGAATGTGCTCGCGCAGCGGGAAGATTTTAAATATGTAACAGTGTTAATTTAATTATTAATTAACAACATATGCAATTATGTATTGTAATTTCCTAATCTTTTATTCCAAAGTTATTATTTTCTCAATTTACTTGTGCAATTTATGTTTGAGTACAAACTGTGATTCTATGTAGAAACTAGCTAAAATATGGACAGTCTTCATATATTCAAATTCGTAACAAACTCCTAGATAGCGCCAACACTGGGACTAGACAACATAGAGGTTTCAGTAAAACACGTAAGAAAACTATATAGTACCAGTGTAGCACTAGGCTAGTATTGCCGGAATAGACAAGCTTAAGAAAAACTGCACTTGCTTTAGCATGATTCAAAACTGCAAAGAGATTTTTCCAAACACGTAAAAAAGCACAAGTGTGATTACTTGTCATTTAGAAGCATCCAAAGTTTTTGCCTTTTTAATATTTAATCACATTTATGGGTATTAAGTTTTTATTGAATCAGTGAGATTTGAGGACGAAATAAAATTAAATGAAATAAAAATAAATAATAATATAATATATCTGTAATTAAACCTTCAAAGGGGCATTTTTTAGGGATCATTATACTTAAAATTCAAGTCATATCTATACACTCCAAATTGATTGTTTTAATAAGAAAAGCTCTTCCCTAGTGAAAAAGTCTTCTGGCGTTGGCCAGACCCAGACTAGACCGTCTAGACTCTAATCTGGCACAGACCAGACATTCTATTCTGGGGCTGGCCAGACCTGTAACACTTTTGCAAAGTTTGTGGCTAGACGGTCTATCCAACCGCCATTCAGCCGCTGGTCCCCGGTTGAAGTACATCAGTACTGCCAGTACAGGCCCAGTAAAGATTGCTAAACAGTTACAAATGTGTAAATTTCAAACTGTTTGTTTAATTTTAATACCCACTATTGCTAAATTGCTATACTCTAAAGATACAACACAAAAGGTATTCAAAAAAATAAATAATAATTGATTTTGAGTGTTTTGTCTACAAATGTTAATTGGTTCTGCTTAGAATGAATACATATATTACATATTTAAACATTATATTACAAATAAAATTTCTAACACTAAGGGGTTTCGAACATACATCTATACCTTAATCTATCGCCTAGCAGTCGGGAACCATAACCATTACTCTATACCAACAGAAATGAAAGTCAATGAAAAAACTATCATCATGAGCTAAAAATATTAAATTATCTCTTAACGGATATATAAATAAAATCAGTTTTAAATAAATAATTTAAACCAATTAAAATTGTTTGGGTTTCGTAGCATAAGCGCCCGAATTTTCTTACAAAATTTATTTTTAATTTATATCTTTATAAACAATTTTTTTCAAAAAAATGTCTAAGCAATTTTTATTCAAATTACTTGTTAACAATTTATATGAAATGTATTTTTTTTAAGAAAGATTGATTTTTAATAATGTTTAATTTCTTATATTGTACGATCTTAAACACCCTTCAAGTTTTTCAAAAATGTTTTAAAAAATTTGGTTGCTTGACACTTAGAAATTCTTATGTTACGAATTGCTAACCACCCTAGTGGAAAAATCTTCTGGCAGGCTCATGTCAGATCTGGTCCAGATCTGGCATCATCTAGACCGTCTAATCATGGCATTCTAGCCTGACCCAGATCCGGCACTGATCCGCAATCCATAACATAGAAATTTCTAAGTTCTAATCAATCAAATTTTTTTACCATTTTCGAGAAACTGTCAGGGCGTCTAAAATTATACACAATAAGAAACTAACACAATTAAAAATCAATGTTTTCTCCTATTGTCTTGACAGTATAGTCTGGACCAGATCTGGGACTGAACCGCAAATACATAACATAAAAATTTCTAAGTTCCAATAAGCCACATTTTTTTCACAATTTTCGAAAAGTTATCACGGTGTCGAAAATCATGCAAAATAAGAAATTAAACATTATTAAAAATAATTTTTTTCTTAAAAAATTACATTGCATGTAAATTGTGAACAAACAAATTTTCAAAAATTGTTTACAAAAATATATATAAAAAATCATTTTTTGTAAGACATTAATTTATTTGACATATATATTGTCGTATAATAAGAAAAAAAATTAATAAGGAAAAAGAGCTGATAAATGTGTTTTTTTAACTTTTTCGAATTGTACCTTATGAGGATGGTTTTTTCATTGACTTTAAATTCTGTTGGTGTAGAGTAATTGTTAAGGTTCACGACTGCTAGGCGATCGATTCAGGTATAGATGTAGGTTCGTCACCCGTAGCGTTAGAAAATTTATTTGTTATATAATGTTTAAAAATGTAATAAATTTATTCATTCTAAGCAGAACCAATTAAAATTTTTAGAAAAAATACTCACAATCAATTATTATTTATTTTTTGAATACCTTTTTTATTGTACCTTTAGAGTATAGCATTAGTGGGTGTTAAAATTATACAAAAAGTTTGAAATTTACAGTTTTGTAATTATACTAGTGTGCAGTACCGTTCCAATACCGCAAGCCAGTACTGCGGAGCGTTGCAAACCATTACGAGTGCTCCAGCAATCTCTAGTGGGCCAGTACTGGTGTACGTTCACCTGGGACCAGTGGCTGAATAGCGGTTGGCTAGACCGTCTCGCCACAAACTTTGCAAAAGTCTTACAGGTCTGGTCAGCCCCAGACTAGATTGTCTGATCTGCGCCAGTTTAGAGTCTAGACGGTTTAGTCTGGGTCTGGCCAACAACGGACTATTTTTCCATCTCAGATCTGGGCCAGACTAGACTGTCAAAAAAATAAGAATAATATTGACTTTTTGTAGAGTTAATTTCTTATTTTGTATACTTTTGAACACACTGACAGTTTTTCGAAAATTGTTTAAAAAATTTGACTGATTGACACGTAGAAAATGGTATAGTATGCATTGCGAACCAGCCCCAGAGCCCTACAGTATTACACGTTTGCGTTTAAAGAAATAATTTCTTTAATTATACGGTTTTATCAGACGTATTTTTCTCACACGAAAAAAATGTGTAGCTCAACGAACGATATTTACCCTTGTTATACTGACAAATTTCACTAAAAAGATTATAATAAAATCTTTAGAAGAGGGTCTGAAGCGTAACATATTCCGAGTAAATTTAATTATTTATTGATCAATGATATTTTCAAATCATTACAGCATATATATTATATTTCTGAACTAAAACTGTTAAAAACTTGTGTAAATGTTGAAACCGCTAATGAAATAGAAATACTCCTGCCTGATTTGAAATTTAAGAATTATTTTACAGTTTACATTAAAGTTGCAAAGACCTCATGGCTCTGTTGGCTTTAGCAAATACATTCTCAGCACGTGTGGCGCACTTCACAATCGGTGAAAGTATATTCTTCAAACCCCAAATTGTCCATATTATACGTTTTATAATTTTTCTGTGTCTTATCAAAGAATGGTTCGTAGCGTATATCTATTTTAGGCGAACAGTTTTTTCATTAAACATTTTATTATATCTTGCGTCGTTCTTCCACAAATTCAAATTAAAAATTTTCAATAAAATGTCTCACATTTAAAACAAAAACTATGCGTCTTATAATAAAAAATCTCGTATAATTTTGTTGGAAATTGAAATGATTTATTTTTTAAAAAGTATTTACACTAGATATAGTCCGAAAGATTGGTAAAAGATGTCTGGCTGAGAAACTCGTCTTTTCTGTTTAGGCCTTAAAAAAGTCTACCAAAGCACAATATACTCAGACAATTCCTTCGAAAGTTATCGTGTTTAAAATCAACAACGAAGACAGCGACAGATAGAAAACGAAGTAAAATCCACTTTTTCTCAGCAAATTTGAAAACGTCCAGATTTGATCAATTTTGTGAAAGACAATTGTCACATAAAACCAATACCTTCTCATTGAGATGGCAATGTAGAAAAAAGTTGAAAATTATGGAAAGTTTGACATATGTGGACATGTTTAACATATGTTGAGTTTTTAAAATAAAACTTAGAATTTTTGTAAGATTATGCATAATAGCGAAAATGCAAGAAAGTATTTATGCATATATTTTTTAATTTTCACTTATTTAAAAAGCTTAATCTATCTACAGCATGAAAGTAAGAATTTAAAATATGTACACTTATGTAAATATACACAATAATCTATTTTATTATAGATATGGTGCTATAAACGTAAATCTTAATAATTGGCTTCGAAATAGGAAAATGATTCAGAAAACAGTTTTCACAACTAAAAGAATGGAAGATTTCCTGGCAAAACTTTAACATTTGCAACATTAATTGAAATACTTACAGAATGTAAATTTGATTTTCTGGTAGATAAAACGTTATTCCGTCAAGTGAGTATGACAATTAAACTAATCTCAAGTCTAAAGTATATTAAATTTAGAAAATAGCTAATGCTTCACTAGCGGGGCAAATCAACCGTAAAAATAGTTTTTGAATGAATGATAACTTTAATAAAAATTGTATAGATAGTGCGATTAAATCATGACCTCAAAATAAATCTGCTCAATGCACACAGAATCATTATTTATTTGAAAGATACCTGCGCATGTTGTCCGCGCCTGGCAGAATATCAAGGTATAAGAGATTACTACGTTAGTTATACGTCTCATTAATTTTTTATCGAGCAATGAGTGAATTTATCATGTTTTGTTCAAATACTCTTTAATTATTCCACATGGCTAACAGTATATAAATTTTTGAATGGTTATTTAAAAGTAATTCATGAAAAAAATATTGTAAACATTGTTTTTTCGTTCTTTTTTTACCTGATTCGCATATAATTCATAACGGCAAACGAATGTATAAGATTAAGAAGTTTGCAGTATACTGGACTTTAAAAAGACTTGTAGATTTTATATTTTAAATTACAGCCTTTCATTGTATTACTATCCCGGACGCTGAAAACCCCTCATAAACAAAGGAGGGAGGAGATTAGATTCTTGTCTAGAAATCTAGAGGAGTAGAGAACCGCATCTTTGAGCACCAAACAAAGTAATTATGCATCCGATCCCATCGGTTTTCTGTCATAAACTGATCTATTCTACAAATTGCTTTACAGAAGTATACCCTCAATAAATTGTATGCCTTAATGTCAGCGTAAAATGTTAAATGCTATTCTTTTTCGGATTGGTGATATTATATTTGTTTTTTCAAGATACCTAAGATTTTACAATTAGTGTCCACTGTCCATTGTACTTAAAATTCCTTTGTACCTGCTTTAAAGCATTGTACATTTTACCTAATTTAAAGTAAAATGATGAAATCATATAATTTTATGATTATATTTATTTATTTTATACTTTATACTTGTATTTGCGTATATTAAATTTTTATAAAAACTTGTGTGATTGAATTCGTGAGAAAAAGTTATTGATATTGAGTAAAATTCAACTGATCTGGGTTAAGAGAGTTCAATTAAAAGAAATTTCTGCTATGAACGCGATTTTTTACTTTTGAATTTGGAACTTAACTTATTTTAAAATATTACTTTCTACGTCAGAGTGGGCCAAACCAACTTTTTTTTCTCCGATAGCTGATTCTAATAGTAAGTAAAATTTGTATTTGAGCAAACAGTAGTAAGCACTCCAAATTATATAATATAATAATAATTAAGTCTAATCTTGGAGAGCATGGAAATATAACACTCAGAGATCAAAAAATGTATTTATGCTGGGCATGCATTCTTAAAAAGGTCAGTTTCCGTGACCTTCGATTAATTATCATGATAATTAATAACAATTTCAATATGCTTCTTAAAGTATATACAGAAACGGTGAAAGTACTTTAGAATATGGGGAAAATGAGTATTTAACATATTTATTTATTATGATAATATTATTATGTCAATATTAATCTTTATTTATTTAGGAATAGAATATGGACATTCACTGGGATTTAAAGTGGACAACTTTTTCGTAATCTCCCAGCTAAATTGACAACTATACTCAAATATTGAATTCTACACAGAGTTTTTGTACTTAATAATTTTCTTTAGTATACAAAATCATTATATTTCATGAGGGCATAATGGAACCGCCGAAATTATTATTATCTATTTTTAACGCATTTTTACGTTTTGACACTCACAGAGTCCGGAAGTTATAAAATGTAGTCTGTGTCTATATTTATTGCTCTGTGGTTACCTGAATATTATATTCGCGCCAACTTTTGAAGGATTTGACTGGAAAAAAACTTTTTTGGATGTAGATGACACCCAGACTTACAACTTTTTAAAATAAAATTCACTTGTCTTGTCTGAAAATGTAACTATTCCATTTTTAGTTAAAAACTGATATTCTACATTGAAAATTGTTCTGCAGTAGTACCTCTCAGATCAGACTTTGATTTTGCTTCGTTTTTCTGTAATCAGCAATTTTATTACTAATAAGTTAATACCTAATTAAAAACTTAATAAGTAATTTTAATGAAAAATTTTTAAGCAACAACAAGAAATGGGTGCAGAAATTATGATTATTATAACAAAAACAAAATTCATCCTTTTCGGTTAAAAATGCAGCTGCTTGGTTGAAAATTAATATGCTTTGGTTGAGGATGTAACTACTTTTTTTTGGACATTGGTCTTTCTTGATTAAATTCAACTTTTTTTCAATTTAGAGTTTAAGCCTTTTTTGGTTAAAATATTACGTGATTCGTTGATCAGTAATTTTTGTTGGTTGACAAAGTCACTACTTTATTCAAAGTTGAACTAATTTGTAAATAACTTATTTTATCAGCGAAGTGTTAAAAAACCTTTGCGAGTCCCGCCCGATGTGACACTGTGGCGTTGGTGCAGCAATCACCCCCCCCAAATTTAAGTGTCATATACTATGTTGATAATCCCTTTCCTACATTGGGAACTTTTTAAAATACAATGAAATTATTATAATATCGCTTTCGAACTGACTACAATTTTTGAAATTCTCATTTATACGTGTAATGGAATTGTCGAAATTTTCGATTGCTAGTATGTAAGTGTTCTGTGCGTTTCTGCTCTCGCAGATTCAAAAACAAAAAAAATGTTTGATGTCTGTCCGTTTGCAGTGAATACACTCTTTGAGTGTGGTTATATGATATTTAAGAGAATCAGAAAATAATTGATTGAAAAGACTAAGACTATGAATTATTACCATTAAGTTTTTTGATGAAACAAAAATTTAAAAATGTTAGATAATTTTCAATATTATGGAACATTTTTAAACAGTTATGGTGATGATTTTTAGTACACTCAAGCGAATGCCGCCATCAAAATGTAATTATCGAAGCCGTAGGTGCTTTCAGAAACGCGTTAAAAGTTAAAGTGAAAAAACCATTTTAGTTACAATTTGTGCCTGTACTTCATTAGAGGTTTCAATCGCAGTTTTTGATTTAAGTTGCAATATTTATAATATTTCAAAAACAGTTGCAATACATTTATATTACGAAGACACGAAAATGATCGTGAAGCGCGATGGAGTACCCGCGCTCCCCGCAGAAACGCGCAATGTGAATATGCATACTGAAGGAGGGCCGATTTCTTGAAATGCGTGCCTTGTATGCTTCATTTTATACATTAAATTTTTGCAAATTCCAACAGTTCAGTCTGTATCCCCTCCTATTCTAAAGATAGTATTCTACATTTTCGGTTTAACAGTATCGGCAGAATAAGAAGCTTTACCACCTCTCTTATACTTTTCGGGGTTTGATGGTCAATTTAAGCCATCAGGTACATAGTACCATCAGCCCAGGTTCAGTTCAGTTCAAATTTGATCCTCGAATCAGAGACTTCAGATTCTTAAGCCCTAAGGTTGTTGATTTGAACGTACATCCCGTGCAGAAATTTTGAAAGGGCTTCAATAGGGCCCTGGCTAGCTTTCCCTATCTCTAGTCGGGCTCTAGTGGGAAGAACTAGTCGGGCCCCCGTCTAGAACGTAACGCTGAGGCCATAGGGGCCCTACTAGATTTTCTAGTGAGGCTCTAGTGGGGGTCGCCCGCCTGCAACCCTATTATTGGTATCAATACTATTCTGCATTCACATTCAATTTAAGAGAATTTTTATTTATTTTTTTATATTAATGATAATATTATAAACTAATCTATTATTAATTATTATTATTATTATTATTATTATTATTATCGCTAGCAGCTCGCATCTTTCGTCCTCCTTGCCAGTCCTTGGCGGTCAGAA
>JAWWLR010000155.1:85732037-85744312 GCA_035041075.1 Acraspis erinacei | reverse complement strand
CATGATGCTCTTCCTCCATCTAAATGGCAATTGGGTCGAATAATTAACTGTCGGCCTGGAGACGATGGTCTGGTCCGTACCGCTCGTATTAAAACTGCTACTTCCGAATACGACCGTCCGATTTCCAAAATTTACAGAGCGCTAAATTAAGCTTAGGAAATTCTTTACATTTCAATGCTTCATTTTGTTTTTTATTTGTTCTTATTCAAACTCTTATTTCAACGAATATTTTTTCTTTTTCTACTAAGTTACTTAATTGTTCAGATGGTAAGTACATCCTAAATGTTATTTCTAAGAAATGTAAATATTGTTCATACCAGGCGTACATTGTTTAACTTCTGCGCCATTTCGACAAGGCGAGCGGCACATATTAATTATTTAAATCTTCCGTAACCTATTTAAATTTTCGTTTTCAAATCTTCAACGATTTAATGGATAAATTTAAATAACTTTCGCACTGCTTCAACACATTTGCCGAAATATGAACCTTATTTTAACTAACTAACATATGGCATCTCTGAATTCAGTTTTTAAACATTTTTTGTGTGGAAAAAAGCCGAGAGAATTGAACCCGGTTTCCTACATGACTAAGTATTACATGCTCTTAAATTTTTCTGTAAAATTACTTTTTCTGTAAAATCTACATAGGAAAGTGATGCGCTGCACAGCTTATTCCGAATAATGCTATCTTACTTCGTAATTTTGTCCTAGCAAGGCGGTAGAGGGCATACCAGCGAGACGATTAATCGCCAGTGGGAGCTGACGGGACCCGAACTAGCAATTATTTTTGTTAATTTACTAATAAAGAAAACGGCTCAATAATAGGGTATTTTTGGGGATTAAAATAATAACGAATCTTTCCAAAACCTTCTTGGTTTATTAAGGTATTCTTGAAGTATAAAACAAATGTATTTCGGTCTGATATATCAATAATATTTCGATTTATAAGGGCAGATGTCTGCCATGTTCAAATTCGATAGGTCAATTTGCCCGATTTATAGCTTCTGCCTCGTGAGTCTAACGTAAACAAATAAAAAAGAATTATAAATTTTAGATCCTTAGTTAGTGGGTGAAGCGAGAAAAATTCGAAAAATATTAGTATTTCACAAAAAGGCGGCCATTTAGAAAATTCCGATTTTTATTCAAAAATTTGCTTGAACATATTTTTAAAAAAATGTTGAAACTTTTTTTTTATTTAGAGTGTTTCACCGACAAGCGAAACATTTCAGTAATCTGTATACGCAAGTTCAATTGAAGAGCCGGCTGCAATAACCACTTTAGCGGTCGAAAACACGGAGAATTATTGTCAGCAGGAAGTTTCGAATTTTGATAACTTCCAGTGAGAAAAATCTTCCTTAAGGATCAAATAAGTTTTTCCAAAGAGTTTTAGATCTTTTGCCATCAGGAGAAAAACGTTAAGGTGATGCGAAAATTATGTACGGCGAGCTTCACTCGACTGGGATCGCGAGAACATAGCGCGACAGGTTGACGTACATTAGCGTACGAACCGAGTCGAGGGTAGCACGCCGTACATAATATTCACATCACCTTAACATTTGTATGCATGTATCCACGTTTTCGAAGAAAGTATCTGGAGAGAGTTGAACGCAAAAAAGTATTTTTTTTCCTGAAAAAATTTCGTTTTCCTTAAATAACGACAAAACGAATGCTCGACTCACAAGATGGATTCTCGCAATAGTTCGACCGCTAAAAAAGTATTTGACCGATCGAATTGAACTTGCGTATACAGATTGCTGAAATGTTTTACTTGACGGTGAAAAACTCCAAATTGAAAAAAATTGTTTCAAAATTTTTTAAAAACAAGATCAAGCAAATTTGTGGGTAAAAATCGGAATTTATTTAATGGTCGCCATTTTGTGAATAATTAATATTTTTCGAATTTTTCTTGCTTCACCGACTAACTAAGGATCTAATATTTATAAATCTTTTTGATTTGTTAAGGCTAGACTCACGAGTGAGAAGATAGAAATCGGGCAAATTGACTTATCGAATTTGGATATGTCGGACATCCGCCCTTATAAATCAAAGATTATTGATATATCAGGCCGAAATAAATGTTTTTATACTTCAAGAATACCTTAATAAACCAAAAAGGTTTTGGAAAGATTCGCTATTATTTTAATCCCCAAAAATACCCTATATGATTGAGCCGTTTTCTTTATTAGTAAATTAACAAAAATAATTGCTAGTTCGGGTCCCGTCAGCTCGCATTGGCGATATATCGTCGCGCTGGTATACCCTCTGCCGCCTTGCTATGCAGCGAATCACATTCCTATGTACTTTTTTTACAGAAAAATAGTAATTTTACAGATAAATTTAAGGGCATGTAATACTTAGTCGTTTCAGAAATCGGGTTCAATTCTCTCGGCTTTTTTCCACATAAAAAAATGTTTAAAAACTGAATTCGGAGAGGCTATCAAATATTATAACGGACGTCCCCGGATTCTTTCTTGAAGGATAACAGAAAAAAATTATTGTGCTAAATGAAAATTATATGCATGTGCACTATTTTGAGGTTAGGATCGGTTTACAATTGTCTGTCATTCCCAGAATGCAGGTCTCCGTCGTACCGATGCTGTCGATAGCCACTTAGAAATTATTTATGAAATAAACTTTTTTATAATTGTCTACAAATAAGGTTAGTTATGTGACATTAGTTACTAAGTTTTTTTTGTTTGTCCCAAGTTTTCGGCCAGAAATATTGTGTATTTTGGAAGTACAGCCAGGGAGAATTTTAACACACATAACCTCAAAACACACACACATTAATCAAATTTAGCAAAATTAAATTGTTTTGAATTAACCTACAAACAAAGAGTTTGGGGACGTCCGTTAGCATGTTCGCTATTATTTCGCAGATTTTTACGACAACATGCCTTAATCATTTGTGTTATTCTATATACCTAAATACCAAAATTTCGGTATGATGTCACCCTATGTGCCGGCACACAGTCTGATTGACAGGACCACTGTTCAAGCACATGAGTCAATGCCAGGTGATCAGTCCGATTAACTATCTCTGCTTCGTGTAAATATATGCGAAACTTCTGAAGAGTCCATACTATGGCTAGTAGTTCCTTTTCAGTCGTGAAATGGGATAATTTAGGACCTTTAAGTGTTCTACTTTCCAGAGTAATTATCTCTTTCTTCATTTTTTCATTTAGTTGGTATAAGACGGCTCCTAGCGCACGGTTGCTTGCATCGGTCTCGAGAAAATATTCTTTCTTCAGATCTGGGAAATAAAGCATTATTTCTGTTCCAAACAAATCCTTTATTTTTGTGAAACTCTCTTGAGCTTCATGATTTCAGTTTCAGGATGTACCCTTTTTTATAAATTTTTAAATTGGCACTATTTGCTCTGCATGTTTATCACTAAATTTTTAATGAAAGTTTATTAGTCCAAGAAATCCTCGCAGTTGTTTCACATTTTTCGGTGCTGGAAATTCATGTATGCATTTTATTTTCTCCGGATCCGGTTTTATTCCTTCCTTTTTAAAATTTATTCGAGGTTTTGTAGGTGTTGTGAGTTGTTGTCGGAGGTGATGAGTGTATCGTCGACAAAGGTGATGTGTACTCCCATTCCCATAAGTGCGCGGTTCAATCCTCTCACCAATGCAGCTGTACTCGTTTTTAATCCGAAGGGTACGGCTTTAAATTCGTAACTCCTTCCACGATATTGGAATGCAGTGTATTGCCGATAGTTTTCATGCAAGGCTGAATAATTCCCAAGTACATCATTCGCTGTTATTCCTCATCGACGAAGTACTTTGCGACATTTCCATAAGATTTCTCCGAGTTTCTCTGTCTCTCTCTCTCTCTCTCTTCCATGCTTAAATAGGAATTTTCGTTAATTTTACTAGTTATTTCCGTCCACTGATTTTCCACAGGAAGTGGAACTTTCTCAGGTGAGTCTTCGGCTTTGTCATTCTCCGTTGTTTCTTTCACCATTTCTATGGTCAATTCCACGCTGCTGAGATTGCATTGCCCCTATGCCTTTTCGCTCTGGTCCTGCTGCATTATTCTGATGGCCGGTTTTCCATTTAATTATGGGAAATTGAATTCTTTTGTTTAAATCGATTTGAGCTTTGTTTTCATCCAAAAGATGTATTCCAATTATACAAGTTCTTGATTTTTTGCATTGTAGAATTCTTCGGATATGCACGTTATTTCAGCTTCCGTGTCTATAAGAGCGTTGGTAATGATACCAGCTACCTATATTCGCAGTGTAGCATTTTTATTGTTTTCGAGCCACGATATTTTTATTTTCCTCTAAAAGTTCTTCACGGGTGTTAGTAAGCATATTTGCATAATAAACAACAGTGTCAGCCACGTCAGCGCTTTCTTTATTTTCTATTGACGTGGCGCCTGTTCGTTGCCAGTCCCTATATTGTTTTCTTCCAAGGATCCGATATTTTCCTCAGTTTCTTCTAGAGTTTCCATTTCAATATTTTGAACTCTATATCGGGCTGAGCTGGTTGGTTGTTCTTGTTGACGCCATGAGTTGCTTTGCCAGGGTGTGCGTTGCTTCCCTGAACCCATGCCAGTCCCTATTCGAGCAGGGCCGCTGCTGACGTTAGGTGCGCTCCACATGTTTTTAGTATTGTGCGGGATAGAATTTCGGTGCCTCTTGTCTAATTCCTCCAACAATTCTATTAGCTGTTCGCATCTTGTGATTCTGCGTCCGATTATTGCATACTTAATCTCGCCACCGTACTGTCGGGCGAGTTTCTTTATCACCTCCCCTTGTTCTGGGGCAGGTGTTAATTCGCTGACACATGCGAACATTATAGTTGCATATTCGGCTCGGGATCTATCACGGTTAGGCTGGTACGATTCAAACACTAATTTCTTTTTACCTCATGCTGGGTTTGTTCTCCCCAGTAATACTGTAAAAATTTGGTTATGTAGGATTCCAGGATTGTGACGTCATCCTTGATGATTAACCACCTTTCACTGGGCGGTCCCCATTTCCGGTCTCATTGCGGACTCATTTTTCAATGAGATATTCGGCGTCACAGGATCAGGGGCGTACGACATCCCAATATTGCCTTAATTGCCTCACGTACCTCATTGGGTTACCTTATCCATTATATTCCGGTACAACGTACTTGATGTTCGGTTTCGCGACAGGTGTGACCTCATTGTTTCTTTTCTCCAAGCCAGCCGTAATGCATTCCGCTACTCTTGCGTGGGCGGTTTCTAGCCGGTTGATTTGTGCTTGCCTACGATCCTCCCTCTCTTCTATACTCTAGGTGGGGTGTACCGTCGCTTCTATTGAGCGGCCGCTACTTTGTTCCAGAGCATTTATTCTTGATTCAAGGGCCTGGTTTCTTCTGCGAATTGTTGTTCTTGGTGTTTCCTTTCTTCTTCGAGAATCCGTTGAGTACGTGACGTTGTCCTTATTTGGGGTAGTAGCAGACTTTCTTTGAGGTGTTCGAGCGAACCATGGCATCTAAGTCCTTTTGGTGCAACGACCGTAAAACGCAAACCTAGATTCACTTCCGACAGTCACTTTTTCGTCGAATTCGTCTATCACTGTATTATTTTCTCTTAAAAAGATTTTAGTGTCGGTTGTAACCGAAATTTGTCCAATTCATTCACTTATTATTATACATTGTTCATAAAAAACTGTGCGTGATTTACTAACACTTTTACTTTTCATTTTTAATTGTCTTTTTTATTGTTATTTTTCTTTTGTCTATCACGTAACCCTTTGTCGAGCTCTGCCATGCCTTTCGGAACACTTTTTTGACTCATTGGCGGCGACATATATACTCTTTTTGATTTGCTTTTAAAGAAATCTTCGATCAATTTGTTTGTATCCATTTTGATTAAAAGAAAAATCTAATTAATTTTTCGACTGTCATGCCCCAAACGTTGGTGCGCCAATTGTTACTCGTGGTTTAATTAAATTGAATAAATTTGTGGTTGCGCATGAAGGAAGAACGAGATTTTTATTTTTATATTTAGAACATTTATTCAGTAAAATGAATCTATGCTAAGCTACATTATATTTTGGGCCCTGAGCTAAAATTAAACTTTAATTTTATAAGGTAAACGCATAAAATTACAACTCTGTGGTTGTGGCTGAACTACAGCTTCGCATAAAATTTATTTGTAATTCAAATCGCAAACATACGATTTAATATTAATATTCTAAGTCGAGGCTTATTTGCAAACTCAGTTCTCTCGAAATATATCCAAAGTTTGTTAGAAGATTTATGAGCTTTTTTGACTAGATTAGAAAGGTATACCCCGAGGTATATCCCGTCTGCCCATAACAACCTAAGATTCTTGACTTCAAAAGTTAAATTTCAAAATCAACCTTAATTTACCAAGGTTGATGGGTATACCATGCCTTGCTTTTCTGTTAGTTCGTGAAATTTGTGAGATGACAATGTTTCTAATAGATTTTATCGTGAGTGGCACTTAGCCAGAAATTCATTGATCTCAAAATCTATTTGTTCACATAGTGAACTATTAAGTTCACTATGTGAACTTAGGTTTTTAAGCCTAAGTTTACAAAATATTATAAGACACTTGAGGATGGTTAGTCCTCAAGATACGTCGCGTATTCTACGCAACCCCCCAACTTTCTTTTCTGGGCTGGAGTTTGCGCTTTAAGATTACCTTCTTATGATGCAATTCTGTTCTAAGCCTCCAATACGACAGGGAGGCTTGCTTAAGCAGGGGCGTTATACTGTAACTCGAGGGTTAACTTTTATTTTTAAAATTTTATTTCCTTTATAGTTCAGAAAATTTTTCAGTTTCTTCGAGCCTCGAAAAGTTCAGCTCGCGAACGTAAATCCTTCAAACGAAAAATCGAAAAATTCGAGTAGGGCTGGGAAGAAGCCTGGCTACTGGTCTTTAATTGTTGCGATGAGGTTCGCATATTCTTGGAAGTGAATGTGAGGATCTTCTTGGTTCTCCATTGGGTTCGCAATCTGAGATAAGATACCGAATCACTTCGATTGCTTTTCAAATGCAAGATCTAAGCTTTTTATCACTTAATCGCTCATAGATATTATTTTTGTCATTATATTTTTCCAAGATTCAGGGCCGCCAGTTTCTATTTCAGGTTCGCCATTGGATCGTAATTTAAGCGAATTTATGGGTTTGGGATTTCTACCGAAATTTAAAAAGGCAGGGGAGGACTTGAGCGAGATATAGCGGGCTGTATTATACGCCAATTGGAATTCAGACAGATGCAGGTCCCATGTGCCATGGTCCTTCTCAATATATGAGGCTGTCATGGTTTTCAGGACTCTGTTAACTCTTTTCACGGGGTTCGCTCGGAGGTGATAAGGAGGGGTCGTGGTGTGGGCAATATTCAATTCCTGAGATAGTTGATAGAGGATTTTATATAAGAATTCGGTCTCATTATCAGTGAGAAGTACTTGGGGCGTTTTCCCCAGCGATGAATCATTTTTTCGCGAAAGGCGGCATCTATGTTCCTACCCGTAGCTACGCGTAGTGGTACGATTTCGATTCATTTCGTACATAAATCTTGCATTACTAAGGCATATTGAAATGCCAGTTCACTTCTAGGGAGAGGGCCCAGAACATCTGCGGTTACAACTATCCACAGTTCCTCTACGACGCGATGTTCCATTAAACCCGCGGTTACTTGTTGTTCTACCTTGCACATCTGACAGACTGTGCAACTCTTTACGTAGTTTCTTATGCCCCTAAAATAACCAGGCCAATATGATTTAGCAGAAGCGTGCACATAAGATTTTTTGGGTCTCTACGTGGCAGGATTGTAGTAGGTCGTGAACTTCTGAAATCACAGATTTCCTTCCACTGTCATTGGGTACTAGTTTCCATTCGTTAAGGTCTTCAACAAAATCAGAAACAAGGAGGTTAGGTCGGACGGTGTACAGTTTCTCGTTGGACATTTTCAAACGAGGCAATCTTTGAGGGAAATCGGATACAGCAAAGAATTGTCGGGAATACCAGGAAGGAAGGGGATCTCTAATTAATAATATTTGTTCGGAAATTTCAGGCTTACATATGCAGAACAGGGCCACGGGTGGAGTCTTTTAGGTTTTGCAACCACCGAAGGATACTGTGAACTGTGATCACGGTCAATTTATAACCATCTAGGTAAGGAGTGTATTTTTGGATAGATCACACGATCGCGAGGCATTCATTATTTCGAAAGCAGATTGTTGATTTTCGCCACAGATCCAGCGCTACTTTTTTTAAACAGCATTGACAAGGGATTCGCTAAGGTCGCGTTATTTCAAATAAATTGTCTGTACCAACTCGACATTCCGAGAATTCTACGAAACGCTTTTTAAAATGGAATAGGCCGCGTCCTGGTACAGTGAATGCTGTCTTGTCGCGACTGTCTTTATCGATTGGAATTTGATGGAATCCTTTATGTAAGTCTATTTTTGAAACGTAACTTGCACTCCGTTATTTTTTCTAGAATACCTGTCATTTGTGACAAAGCAGTAGGCATGTTTTTTGGTAACTGCGCATCAATGGTGTGTTTGGGTAAATTTTCTGAACCCAGGCTTTCCCAGTGGTTCGGGCAATTCTTGTTTTAGAAACGCTTTATGTTTAATATTTTACTCAACCGTAGGCTCTCTGAGACCACAGCAACTTTCGAAGGATTCATTTGGAAATTCAAAAGAGTAAATTTTCTGCGGATTATTTTAAAAATTCCACTTTCTGTCCTCAAAATCTGAGTTTATTCTGCATATTTATTTAAAAAGTCTAAGACAATTGCAAAAGTGACAGGTCAGGATTTAAGTACTCTAATCAAATAACGTGAAGCGCCACTATTTACAAAAGCTTTGAATTGTTTTCCTAAGATTTCTACTGTGAAGTAAATCAAAGGTTGCGGACCTGAGAGGGGTGAAGGTTGATAACGGAGTTCGAAAAGATTGTAAACCGGGACAGGGTTTGAAGAATAAAGTTCGTAACTAGGAATCTCTTTGAGGTTCTCCGGGAAGTGCAAATTAGGGTTGATTTCCTGAAGGTTGGAGCAGTAGGGTTCGCAAAGTGGTTGAGATTTGATATCAATTCGGTCCTGACCAATGACATTTGGTGGGGGACGATAGTGTTGGCGTTTGAAAAAGTAGTAATCTCAACAGGGATCGGTAAATCGGAATTAACTCGAGGTATTAACTCTCTAGTTTTTTAATTCATCACAACAGAAATTAATTGATTCTTTAAGAGTATAATCACTTATGAAATTTGAAAAGTTACTAGAGGTACGTTCATTCCACCACATATCTCGGTTTTCAATTTCCCGAACACCTAGGGCATTCAGACTTAGTTTGGAGATCATTTCATCATTTCCGGATTTTATAGACAATTTAATTAGAAAAACGAGATGAATTGCATAATTTCTCAATCGAAACGCTATTAATTAAACAATTTTATTTTGATTGAAGAATAAAAAATGGAACGATTTCAGGTTAAAATTTCGAAAATAGGACAATGCAAAAACGTTAAAAATGTAATACTTTAATATTAGGATTTTTGAAATTGGATAATTTAAAATTCAGAGGAATTGAAATTTTCTTATTTATAATTAAAGGCATTAAAAATTGAAAACTTTTAAATTCAAAGCAATTGGAATTTGACAATCTAAAATAAAAAACTAATTAATCTTTCAACGTTGAAGCTTCTGAAATTATAGAATTTTAAATTATTATTAAATAACATAATTATAATTTGACATTAAAGCTTATTAGACAAATAAATTGTGATTTTAAGAGAATATGATACTTTGCCATATGCCCATTCAGTTTCCCACAGGTTTTATTCGCAATTTTAAAACTTTTCAGAAATGTATTATTGTCCAGACTTTCGCGTGATTGTGTTTTACACCTCGGTGATATTATTTTTTCGAATAAAAAATTGTGGATAAAAAGGGTAGGAAACTAAATTACTCATATAGTAAAGTATCACATGCTCTTAAATAGGAAACATTACAAATGAAAAAAAATTCTACTGCGGAATGTTGAAACTTAAATGAATGACAACTTTATTTAAAACAGAAAAAAATGTATCATAAACCATTGTGATATTAAAACTTTTGTTAACTGAAACGAATATTTAGAAACTATCTCTTCTCATGATTCTCATGATTTACAAATTATTTAGATGAAATTGTTCAATTGGACACAAATTATCGAGCGCGAAGCGCGACTTTCGTTATAAGAATGTAATCGTCAAAGTCGTAGGTGATTAAGAACCTTCTCCAAAAACAAATCGAAAAAATTTCAATTGCAATTTATGGCTGTAATTCCTCAGAAGTTTAAATCACAGTTTTCGATTTAAGTTATAATATTTATAATATTTGAAAAAATGTAGTTAAAGTGTACGCATTTGACGTACGAAAACGAGCGCGAAGCGCGAGAGCGTACCCGCGCGTCAGAGGCGCGCTCAAATTTGGCGCGAAGCGCCGCACGCTTAGCGCGCAATGAGAATGTCCCGCGAAGCGAACATATTCTTTTTTGTAGCGAATTAATATTCTTGTCTTAAAATTCATTTTTTGGTTTAAAATTCAACTGAATATTCCATCATTTTAGTTGAAAATACATCACTTTAGTTGAACAGTAATTTAAAAAATCCTCTTCTTGGTAGAAAATAAAAAGATTATTGTCTTGAAAGATAAAAACTTATTTAATACATGATTTAGATTTAAAGAAAATTTGTATGGACTTTCCGAAATTTCGTATTCTTGTATATTCTAAATACAAACATATGATTGAGGATACTTGTGCTTATCTCTGTTGCCCCTAGAGGACCGCGTGAACAGAAAAGATACTATCCAAACATATAGCATCCCTTCCGCATCATGCAACAAAAACTAAAAAAACAGCAAAATCAACTTTTAAATTGGTGAAATTCGGATTCTAAGTTCAAATTCCCATTAGAAGGTCACGGAGTAATCCTAATATTTTTTTTGCAACGGTAAAAAATAAAAATAAACATAAGACGTATAACACCTGTTGACTGCTACTTACAGATGATGCGTTTGAAGTGTAGCAGTTAACAGGCGTTATAGGTCTTATATATTTTTTAATTTGTTACAGTTACAAAAAAAGCTATTAAAATTACTCCGCGACCTTCTAATGGGAATTTTAACGTAGAATCCGAATTTCGCCAATTTAAAAGTTGATTTTGCTGGGTTTTTAAAAGTTTTTGATCCATGATACGACAGGGATACATGTGGATACGATGGGGATACTCTGTAGAGTATCCTTTCCATTGACTCGGTCCGCTAGGGATTCGAAGGGATTTAATTTTTATTCGCGATTAAAATTCAAATTATGCAAATCCGCTAGTTTTCGTCAGATCTGTAAAAAGTATTAACACGAGGAAAGTATATTAATTTGAAAAAAGGATATTTAAGCTGACCTAAAATCACATTTTTTGTCACATGCAGCAAGAGCGAGTCTCGTTATACGAAGAATACTGGGCCATCTGACGATACCTAATGCAGTGACGATTGCCAGTGCTGCTTACCTTGCAGTGATTACCTTACTCTCTCAATCTGAATCAGCGATACTTATACCGCTAATTCAAATGAGCATATATACGCTGCTAAACCAAAGAAATGAGGCTGCTGATCAGTGAAGTTTCACTGATTTAAAATTAAATTTCGCTGATTAGCCAGCGTATATAGGTTGGTTTGAATTAACGGTATACTTATCACTGATGGAGATGTAGAGAGTAGTTTCTGTTTTCTCCATCATAGATAATATGACAAAAAAATCATATTTTCAACATAGGAACCCGTATAGGAAGCCAATCAGTGATTCGGTCGGGTATCGTTCGGATAGCTCCGGTTAAAGGGGCTACATCAGGCTTGAAAATTAACCCATGTATTGCGCTGCCAAGCTTTTCTCCTACAATTATGAATTGTTTGATTTCATATTTTAACCACAGAATATAAATCTTAAAGCGCTGAACTTAAAAGCGCCCTTTTTCTAAATTTGGTCTGGTTCTTGTTTTATTGCAATTAATTGAAAATTCATACTTTTATGCGCCTAGGAAGCAGCAAAGCACCACCATGATTGTATCTATGGCGAACTGAATATAGGATTAGATTAGATTATAATGAAGGGACAGGTGTTCGAGAGTGTTATTGTTTACAGGGGATACTTT
Source organism: Acraspis erinacei (assembly GCA_035041075.1). Taxonomy (NCBI): domain Eukaryota; kingdom Metazoa; phylum Arthropoda; class Insecta; order Hymenoptera; family Cynipidae; genus Acraspis; species Acraspis erinacei. The sequence continues at coordinate 85,732,159 of JAWWLR010000155.1, read as the reverse complement.
AAACATCGTAAAAACCGAGGCTCGAGCCCAGGACTGCGGTTGATTGCCTGTCATGCCTCACTCAACTTTGCTATTGTTAGAGATAAGAGCCGGCTGAGAGAAATTAAAAATGATTAAAAGAT
>JAWWLR010000155.1:85706101-85717477 GCA_035041075.1 Acraspis erinacei | reverse complement strand
CTGACTACCGAATACTAAAAACCAGTACTACTGCAGGCCACTGCAGTGATGTTCTATTTGGCCGGAGGCGAGAATTCAATCACGAATATAGTTCGTTTCTCGAAGTCTCAGAGAACGATATCAGGCCTCAAGTGTGCAACGAAGATGGCTGTCCGAAAATTGGTTCCAGAATATTTGGCACTTCTCGTTTTGGGCCAATGGCCCTATCTCGCGTGGAGCGTTCGGCAGAGCACAGTGGGCCAGGAATGAGAAAAAGTTGGTCAAAATATTTGATTTAATTGGATTTTCCCTAAAATTGGTACTTTGGTATTATGCAGGTCACTGATAATAAATCTGATACAAAAAATTGAAAATTCAAAATGGCAGATTAAAAATGGATTCAAAAAATTTGAAATTTTTATTAACTTAAAAAAGATTGCCAAAACTGCCAAGTTTTACTCAGAGATCTTCAGAATGCTTCCAATACCTTACTTTCTTTGGCAATTGTTGGCAAAATTACTTATTTTTTATAAAAATTTAAGTTTTAATTTTATTTTGAGCCATTATGCTTAGTTCAATAACATTATGAATGTTTATAAATTTTTTATATCAAACTTCATATTAAGTAAGGCCATATAATATGCGTCAAATATAAATCAAATTTGTTTACAATTTTTTTATGACTTTCCACACAGCATCAATCGAAGTCAATAATGGATAATCAATAGAAATCGATTTTGGCAGTTGGGTAACTTTCAGGGACTCAAAAAAAATGAAAAATAAAATTTTTAACCCTTTTTTTGTGTGCCTTTCATCATGCTTCGGTATTGCTAATATACTTATCAATTCATTTTCTTAAATTAAAAATGTTGAAAAATCGACTTTTGACAAGCTTTTCGTGGCTTCTGGCTTACTCCACCGTCAGAGCGACAAAGTTAGTAATAACGCTTTCTTAGGGCCGCATTATGTCTGTTGCCATTATTATCCCTTTATTTGCAATTTCTGTGCCTATTTAATACTATGAACTGACTAAACGGGACCCTCAGGAACCGGCTATTCAGGCCATGGTTTATTTGTCGCAAATTTTTAACTTATATATCTTACTATTATTATTTCATTCTCTGTCACTGTTAATTTTTTTTCTCATTTTTGTGTTCATTAATTAACACAGAGCTGTCTAAACCGGGTACTGCAGCCAGAAATTAGTCATGTTGTGAATTTGTTGTTTTCCAAATTCTATACTGTCCCACGTATCGACATGTCTATTAATCTTTCAATAATTTTGCTTATTTCAATTTACTTACACATTTGGGTAATTTATATGTTAAAACTTCAAATGTGTTGCCCAAAGATGCCAATGTTGGCACCCTGTGCTACTGCGCTTGCGTTAGGGCCGCGCGCTGGTTGGCCGCACTTGGCGCGCGATTCAAAATTACTTTAAAAAGAACTCTTGTAATTTACATAAATACAATTATTATAATATGCACAGGAATGTATACAAATTATGAAACTTTTGATTTCAGGCAAGAAAATGCATAACAATTCAAATAAAAGAGGAAAGCAAGTAAAAACGGAATTCTCAAAATAAATAGCTATATTTTATAAATCAAATATCTAGGCCTCCTGAACCTGTTTCTCATACTCAATTTCTTATAGAGAATTATGCAATTTTGTTAGAAAAATTAATAGAAATAATAATACATTTTATTGAACATAAAAAGAATTAGGGACACTTAGATATAAAATGGTATATTTATAACAAAACGAGAAAAAACAATGAGAAAGAATTGTTCGAAACAAAGACAAAAAAAAATAACTATCAAATTTGAACGTACATTTAAATATCCACGTTTAAGTTTAAAACACCAAACAAAAAATAAAAACAGAAGAAAGAAAAATTATAAAATTTAAAATGCTGTCCTTATCGTTTTCTCTCGTCCTTCATTATTTTAATTTTTTACGTCTCACTACAGCTGTTCCTGCTTTGCACATTTTTCCCGCAAAAACTCGAAATCGCAACTAGTATTAAAGCACAAATTGAGCACGAGTAGTAAGAAGAACTATAAGAAATGTCTTTTTTATGTTAATGAAAGAATAGAAATGCAACAAATTATATTCGAAATAAAATAAAAATGCAATTAAAATTGAATAAAATACAACAACAAAAATTATCAAGACATGCTCAAACTAACATCTTTGCATTTGAATAATAACTAGAATGCAGCCATGACAATTCATGTATCTATAGATTATATACACTATATGAAAACCCTGGAAAATACATAAAAAATATTAAAAACTTTATAAATAATTACTTTTAATCATTTTTTCAAGAAATTTATTTATAAATTAAATGTTTTGTCAAATATAACTTTTTGGTTTGAATAAATTGAAAATAAACTTTTATTTATATAATATATGTCTTATAATTTTCTTTGTCTGAAATGAAAAGTTACACAATATATATCTTTTCTGCATTTTTTAATAATTATTTACTTAAGTTACAAGAATTGTTTTTTAAAGTATTTTTAATTGCGCGCCAAGTCCGGCCAACCAACGGGCGGCCCTAACGCAAGCGCATTAGTACAGGGTACCAAATGGCATCACTATGCTGCCGCCCCAAATACAAAAGTCGTATCTACACATTTTGTCGAAAATTAGTAATGGTAAGGACGTATTCCCTATGATCTGCAAAATTTTCCTGCATAACTAATAATTAACTTATATGCTGCGAAAATGTCTATTTTGTGGACAATATTTACATATCTTTCAAGGTCAAACGTTCGCGATAATTTGTAATGCCGTATCTATTTGCGCATGCCCTGCAAGCGAATGGTTTACATTCGTTGTGTTTAAAATCTATTTTTATCAAAACAATGTGCACTAACAGAATGTTTTGTTGCTTTAGGATTTGCATTTTACATTAATCATTTGAATGTGACATATTTTTTTAAATCTGTTAGCATCACTGTTTTCAAAATTTATATGTAGAAAAACATGAAAAAGTAATAATAAAATAGTTTTATGTTTTTTATAAAAAATGTATCATTCTAATCAAACAGTAGATAATTTACAACTTTCGTATTAGCGCTGTAAAAGCATAAAATTCCTAACCTCCAAATAAATACTTACGTATAAATTCATTTATACCGAAAATTTCAATCACCTTGAATTGACAAAAAAACAAATTAATAAAGTGATAAAAAGTTAGTAAGTTAGTAAAGTGATAAAAAAGTCAGATAAAAAACAGTTTCTCTTAAACAGCTTGCTTTCTTCGCTATCTCTTATCAAATTTAAAAATCTTAGAAGGACAAGCTCACCGCCTGTTATGTAAGAGATAAGCTATATTTTATATATCCCCTACTGAAACAACATTCAAAATGAAACCCATATTTAAATCAATAATAAAATCGTTACAAACACAATTTTTAAATTAATTATTCAAATAAAAAGCTTTTAAGAAATTAAAATAATTTCCATGGACATAATTGTTGCGCGCATACCTTCTAACTTTAATTTAACAAAAAATATGATTGAAAAAATGAATTATTCCGTTTTTCGAATTACACACTTTCCTATTTCATGTGTTTGCTTCATCAACCCTAGAAATTATATGAGGATATTTTTTAAATCAAAACTTATAAAGCTCCACACATATTTTTTTCGGTACTCAGCGGATTTGCAATGTTTGAATCAATTTTAAAATTCCGAAAACGTTATCTATTTTTAAAATTTAGTAGCACCTCAGATAATTTTGTTACATCAGCACAATCCTTTTGTGTATATGTACATAAGATTTTCAGAATGATAACTTCTCGTCTTGATCCAATAATTAAGTATTGTATTATATTTAAAAGGCAACTTTTTTTTGAATCCTTAAAGTTAGCTAAATTTCGAGTGAGAATTTTACTTTTGATAGGAAGATTTTGAAACTTTAGAGAATACTTAAAAAATTTGCTTGCAGTCACTTTCTATGACATCCTATTCAATTCATTTTCATCCCTTCAAATCCTTAAAAGACTATAAAATATTTAAAAACATTTTTTAATCCATGTAAATATGAGTCATCTTCAGAACATAAAGATTACATAAAGCGTTACATCATTTATAAATAAATTTGTAATAAAATTTTTTTCGCTGCTCAGGCGGTAAAGTTGATACTTTTATTGCTATAGATAACGACCATAATATAGACTATATACGCTAATGAAGTAGAAAAATATTCGCCAGTTAGGCTGTTAGGAAAGTTCTCGATTAAGAAAATTAATCATTTTTTCATATAATTAGAAAAGATGAAGATTGTCTGTACCTTATTCTTGGTGATTATCCTGGATTCTATTGGTAAGACTAATATCTTTAACATGTGGTAATTAATGATTATTATTAAAAGATCTGAAGTAATAATGTTATTTTGTCGACCAGAGTAATTAATTAATTAATTCTGATATTAAATTTTGCTGATTATTGGTCAAAATAATTTTCTTGTATATTTTTCATATTTTTTTCAAAATTTGACATCAGAGCTAATGAACAGATCTAAGATATTTTTTATAAATATATTATATCGAACAGATATTATTAGAATATAATTTAAAGTTAGAAACTGGTCTGTATATGAAATGACATAATTCGCAGAAAGTAAAAAAATAAGAATGTAACACCCAGAGAAAGAATCTTTTGTAACAATAGGATCTTTCTTGACGTAAATGGATTTTACTCTCAAAGTTAAGGTTCAGAGGATTTTCATTTGGCTCAAAAGAAATCTTTTTGTAGCAAAAATTTTACCAAAAAACATCTTTTTACCTATTAAGTAGGTAATGCGCGTTTTTTTCGTAAAAGGGGTCTTGAATAAAATTCCGAATTTTCTACAAACGAAATCCGAGCGCCACAGAGATATTTTTCGAAAAAGTTCCAAAACTCGTTTTTGTGTAGACTGACCCACCCCATTGCATTTTTAAGCAAAATGTGGAACACCAAAATTAAATTCGGAGAACCCGGATTTTTAGGAAAAAAAGGCGAACAACCCCAATTCTTAAGTTTGTATCTGTTCTTTGGAACCTGTTAATTTCACAGGAAAAAATCAAAGGTTGAATTGAAGTAAACGAAATTTCGAGGAATAGTAAAAAATGTAATGATCTAGCCACCATAGGTCATAAGTTAAGCCCCCATAAAGTTGACCGCTTTTGACCTATTTTTCAGGGCAAATTACTCGTGTTCAGTTTTGTCAAAATACTTAACTCCTTCGTAAAGCTACAAAAGTGGTGCAATAGAAAAAGTTGCAGGGCAGGAAATTCTGCTTAAATTAAAAAAATTTAATCTTCTAGCCTTCATAGATAAAGAGTTATCACTATTTAAAAAAAAAACATAATTTTTTCGCTATTATGAACTATTTAGAGCCAAATTTTTTTTTCAAAACTGTTTGTTTCGTACTTATCCCAGAGAAAGACTGGAAAACAACCAATTATGGAGGACTAAATTATGCGTAAAATAAAAAATAAATGTTTTAGCACATATAGGTCACAAGTTATGACCATGAAACTGACATTTAATGATAAAAACCACTTATATTTAGCATTTTATAATAGCGAATAGAAATTGAATTTATTCAAATTAAATTAAAAGCAAGAAAATTGGCATCAAGATAACTGGGACTAAGGTCACGATTATTGTTATTATTATTTTTGGCATTCTTAACATAAAATAATACAACGTTATAAAACAGACCCCTTTAAGAGAATTTTTTATAGATAATAAATAAACCATGTTAAATCAGTTCATTTTTTTATTTAATTTCGAAAACAGATATTCTAGAAGTAATTTTCACAAATTAAATACATCAAATATGCACACAATTTATAGAGTGAAACGGATTATTTAAACAATTGTTGATGAATTATGATTGAGAAAGTATTATAATTGTCAGAAATTTGACACCACAGTTTTTCAACGGATCTCCCTTTTTCGGGACCCTTTGAATAAAAAAATCAAGTTTTTTAAATGGTCCTAAAAGAAAGGACGAATTCGTTAACCAGCCATTTTTGATAAAAATTCAAAAATTGAGCGCATTTTGATAAATTTTGAAACCACTTTTTCCTGAATTTGAAAATTCTAGGTACGGATGTTTACAGTATTAGGAAAGGCAAACAATTTATCGTAATGATTTTTTACGATAAAATAATATTTTTCATAGTTATAGCATTTTCAAACACAATTTAATCAATCGAAAATCAAAATTTTAAGGCAAAGCACGCTCGATATGAAAAAACTCAAGAGGAGAGAAAAATTTCTTTTTATAGCCCTTCAATATTATCCTAACAACTTTTTGAATTTTATTGAAAAATCGAAAATAATGAAATATCAAAAATTCCATTTTTTCGTAAAATTATGCAGCATAATAAAAAAGAGAAATTATAAAAAATTGTGATACCAATAAAGATCTACAAATTATTTATTAATCACTTCTTGATACGTTGCGCACTTCTTGTTTTATTCATGAAAAATAACTACAAATTTGTTATGAATCATTTTTCGGTACGAGACGTAGTTTTGGTTTCATTCATAAAAATGGCATTAAAAATAAAAATGAAAAATTTGTAAAAAAACGACAAAAGATACGGAAACAAATTAATATAAAAAGTTATTCATAAAAAAAAGAGATACAAATTTGTAACCACTTGTTACATTTTCATCATTTATGATTGAGAAAGTATAAGAATGGTCAAACGACGCAAAATATTTTTAAAAAATCCCAAAGAGAAATTATAGCTTTAAAAAAATCCTACAAAATTTCTGTTATCCACTTTGCAATAGGATTCATAATTTTGTTTTTATTTATCGTAAGTGATGTGCAGAAAATTAAAAATTCCAATATTACGCCAAGACACGAGATACGTAAAAATTCTAAAAGAATACTTGTAGGATATTTTGCTTTGTCTTCAAAAAATAATATGAAAATTATTATAAAATGTGGAATTTGCGCAAAATACATGCATTGTCAAGTAGGAAAAAAATATTGTAGGCAAAACTATGAATCACAAAAAATAAATTATAATTAGTTTTCTATTAAAAAATAAACAAAAAAATTTTCAAGTGGAGCAGATAAATTTTGAACCAAAAATAGAACAATTGAAGTGTGACTTTTGCATTTAATTGCATTAACAAGCAGAAAAATAATTAAAAACTTGATATTGTTCACAACAATACAGAAAGAAATATGAAAAAAATGAGAGTAGCTATCAATAATTATTTAAAAAAAGAAAAATGCATGAAAATATGTATTTTAATATAAATAAAATTTAATTTTGAGATAAATTTTGAAAGCAGTTTGAACTTTATATTTCTATTATTTATTTTGCTGACGTGATTTATTTTATTATTTGTTCTTATTAAAAGAAATTATTTATTGTTACAATTATTATTGTGACCTAATGAAAAAATTAATAGTATTCAAAACTTCAACGTCGAAAATCTTTAAAACGTATACCTGATCAGAAAAATAATAAAAAATATATCACTCATATCCAATATAAATAGAGTAATAATTAGAATATGTAAGACTTCAAATTAAATTGCATAAAATGATTGAGGGAGTAATTTGCTACAAAGTCAATTACAAAACTGATAAATGAGAAAATGGATTTACTATTATTTAATATTATTTAATATAATGCATATATTTATTTTAATTGAACCGAGCATCATATATACATTTATACAGCCCAATAATTTATTTATTGCTTAATCTTTAAACCTTTTTTCGCTGCATTCATCCCCTAATAATTTTATTTTAAAAGAGATTTTTAATGAAATAATTATATTATTGCAAACTATTAAAATTTGAGACTTTTTCAATCGCCAGAACGACTTCAGGTATTCCTTAAAATAATAAATATTTTTAACATTTGATAAAATAGAACAAATAAAAGTTTTATATACAAATTAAAAATGTTGGAACAAGACAACCTAAACAAGTTAAAAGATGCATTAGGCTACATTCTTTTCACAATTTTTTGTGAATTTCTCTCCTATGAAACTAATGGTTTTTTTAATTATTTTGTTAACTCTGCGATGTTTATTAACAGAAAAGTTAGATCTGTAGGTTGGTTGGTCGATTTAATGAATCGATTGCGGCCGACATCCGTATTTAAGAGTTAGCAAAGTTAAGTTAAACATCTCATAATTAATAAATAAAGATTTATTCAACTAAACTAAAGTATATTGCACGTACTTTGAAAGAGTAATGTATTAGATGCCAGACATGGCCAAGGACCGACTAAGTCAGCACGAGAGCTGGTAACAGAATGAGAATAAGAGAGGGTAAACTCTCGTAACGCTTGCGTGCCTACGGGACCACTGGTCGCACAGCTACATGCGAGACTCGCTGTGTGACGTCGTGCGACTTCCCGGACGTCGAGCGACGCCATCTTTGGGCGGTAAAGAATTTAAATTTGAATTCCTTTGGAGAAAAGTATGCCCGATGGATCGTGGAAAGTCGGGAAAAGTTAGGTATAGAAATTTAACAGATTTCTAAGTAGGAATTTATAAGTTAAATTATAAATTGTTCATTAAAAAGGGGGTTTTCTTATTTTTACAAATAAAGGAAAATTATTTGTGAGGAAGTAATCTGGTAAAGGCAATTAATGAAATCACTACTGCAATAAATTTCAGGAAATGGTGAAATAGGGGGAAACACATTCTCCTCGATACTCTTTCTCTCTCTTTCTCATAGGTAGATAACTTAAAATTATTATTCATAAGGAATAGAACATTCCAAAAGGAATTAAGTCGCGACAAAAAGGCGCCGGGGAAGTAATAAATCAGATTGATGGTGCAATCTATGAATCAGCCCGAGCTGATCTTCGCCCTCTCTTGTGACGCGAAGGGTGAAATCACCCACATGCTGATTGGTGGAAAGTGTCGACATCGAAACGAAACTAAAAATGTAATTGGTTTAAAGTGACGACATTTCGATGCGGACCCTTCTCACGTCATCGGGAGGGAAGTTATAAATTTAGCCGCGCACTGCGGGAGAGTCAGAGAAAAGCATTCCAACCTTCAGAAACCTAAAATACTTCTGACGTTTTCACTCAAACTTTTAAACTCATTTTTATAAAGTGTAAATTGAATATGTCCGCACCAGAAAGTGTGCTTTTTAATTTGATAGAAATCTTTTCAAATCCGGAATTTCAACCCTTTTTGTTGTGTCGCGTATACGAGGAATTAAATTTCTTTGTAATAATTATTTATTCGCCTACTGAGACAAATCAATATACTATTCCGCGGTCACAACTTCTTAGCGATTCGGAATCGGATGCGGGATCCTGTTGATCGGTTAATTCGGTGTGATCTGACTCTTAAAAAATTGTCTATTTGAATTTACTTTGATCTGACTCTGGCGCCCGCGCGCGAATATCTGACAGTTTAAATTTGTATCGAACTTAATACTATTGTGAACGACGAGCTAAGTTAAAATTAATCATAATTAAACCAGTGTTGTGAATTTTAAATAAAATGCTTATTTGAACAAAAGCTGAGTGTTTAGTTTTGTGGTTGCAGTTCAATTTATTAAGACCTAGATTTAAGGTTTTTGGCTTTCAAGCGAATCTAAGGCGGCAACGGACTCCCGGAGAAGTCGTCCAATCATCATTGGATCCAGCGGAAATAATCAGTTTCAACGGAATTCAGGACGTAACAATTAGCTTTTCATGTTCCACAACCGGTACGCGCTCGCGTACGTGCCAGGCGTGTAAGCTTATCGAGCCTGGATCGACGGTCGTTCAAGCTGACTAATGCGCCGCGGCCGGTGGTTTCCTCCAATTATAGCTGATATGGAGGCAACCTCCGCGTTGGACGTCCGCGCGCCTTCCCCGACACATATTATTTTTGGCCATTTTAATTTTATTACCTTTTTCCTATGTTCTTACATGTACATGGGTGCTATCAGAAAGGAACAACCCTGGCAGCCTTCATGTTTGAACAGTAGTTGTAGATAGTGAATCTGCTTATCATACCTGTGAGAGCAGCAAGAGAATAAGCAAGAGACAAGCAGTCTCGAGAATGATGAAAGCGAGAGTTATAGAAACACCTGCAAAATGAAAAATGTAAAACTGGAAAATTTTTTCTTCAAATAGTTGTTTAAACCATTGGGATATGAATTTAGTATATTTATATGTCTAATAATCAAGAAATAGGATATATAAGAAGAAAACCTACATAATTTTACGTTATTAAAAATTCAATATAATCATTATGAAAATTGTATGGGTTTGAAAACGTAAATATATAAAAATGCGATGCGTACAAGATATTTTTTTTATAAAGATGGTAGTTTGTGTAAAACCGCGTACAAAATCTTTAGTTTTAGTATTAGTTTTCATACAAGAAAAAGTCTTTTTAATACAATTCATCATTCATATACCTTTTCATTCACATTGAATACACATATACATATATTTTTACATAAAAGTTTTGAAAAAAGAGAATATTAGCATGAATTGTCATGAAAACACAGCTTTTGTCGAACATGATGTAGTAAACACAAGCTGGTATCGATTTATAATAATCGTTAAGGTCCCACTGGTTATTAGTACATCCATCTTCAAAGAGTGATGGAATTGTATCGAATTTATTTACAGTGTCCATTCCGATAGGTTTAAAGATAATCCTCGTGAACAATTACCAAGTAATCGTATAATTGGTTCAAAGTGACCATCGGATTGGATTTCCATACCAACAAAGAGTTTTTTTCAGCTGAATTGTTTAATTCGTAAGCCGTGCATATAATAAGGTGATACAGTACTGGCTTTTTCAGTTTTTTAACGACTTCACTTTCAAAACATTTTTCCTCGTGCACTACATATATGATTATCACAGAAGGCAAACAAGACTAGTGGAGGGGATTGGGGCCTTACTTCACGAATATGGATCCAATCTTTTTTTTTGAGATAGTACCGAAAATTTTTGGAATAAATTTTTTATCTTTATTTTTTTTTTAAACAATTTTTATTGTTAATATGAATATTTTTTTACACTAGAGTATATTGTAACGCATAGCGACATTTATACCCCTACCACAGAACCCTAGCTATAAAAGAGCTCGACTCAGATAGAGTTCAGTTCCTCTCCACATGTACTAGCTGTAACTTTACTTTGAAGAATAAAGACTGTCATTCCGAGTGATTCGGAGTGACACATTTTTAAAAACATATTATTGTATGTCTCGGCATTATATATTGGAGATCCTGCCAGGATTGCATCTCACGATCAAAGAGGATCAAAAGGAGCAATCTTTGGCTATCGAACCACCCAATTCCACGGAACTAAAAGGACTCGAACTCCAAAGGCATCCATGGACCCTTTGTACACAAGAGAACTACTGAATAATTATCGAAACTAGAG
>JAWWLR010000155.1:85602340-85612615 GCA_035041075.1 Acraspis erinacei | reverse complement strand
AATGTTACCCTGAGAATGTTAACAAGAACGAGAATTAAGTAGAATTTAAAATATGCTAAAAGTTTATTTAAACAAATATAACGTGTTACATGTTGCACATTATAGACATCATACCCTATAAGCAAAATTTAAAACTGTACAACCTGACAGTATACAAATACCTACAAAAAGAAAATGAAAAAAAAGAAAAAAGTCTGCTTCCCAAATTGGGTGTACTCAACACTCTTCTCACGTTTTTTCCTTGAACAGTTTTCTGTCAATAGTGTATGACATTCAGAAATTAATACCAATATTTAAACCACCAAAGCCGGGATGTAAAAACTAAGTCGTGACCGTCTGCATCGAAAATGATGCCTGGGCTTTCAAAGAAATTTCCTCTACATTTTCTGCATTCAACGAAGTGATGTTAGCTGGTGGTTGAAGTGAAAATACCTAATTTTATGCGTAGACGGTCATGATTTTTTCTATACAACCCGGCTTTAGTTTAAATGTCACAAAATAATAATGTCCCCTATATGCCCAGATGCGCAACTAACTTCATAGAACTAAATATGAGGCTGAAAATTCACATTGTGAGAACAATGAAAATAGAGCTGCAACAAATTTAAAAACCAGCGTTTTTCTGTACTGATGTAATCTCAATGCAATTCCGTTAAATGCTTTATATTCTCAAGCAATCTTTTAAAATACCATTAGGTTCTTGAAGATTCCTTGTAATCCCAAAAAATCTGTATGGTGCAATCTTATGCAATTTATATATAATCGTGAGGTTTAACAGAATTTCATGTGATTCCATACACTGCTCGCAATCTCATGCAAACCAATGGAATATAATGGAATCTCCTGCAAATACACATACAATTCCTTGTAACCACTTGCAATAGCAATGCAATCTCTATATAATCTCAACTGATTTCTATAAAATTTCGACCAATTCTACGTACTGCTTGCAATCTCATGCAATCCCATTTAATCTCCAGCAATCTCCTGCAATCCGATGCCTTCCTTTGAAACCCATTCAGTCTCATGCAAACTGTACAATCTCAATAGATCTCTATAAAACTTTATGCAATTTCATGTACCGCTCGTAAACTCATGCAAACCCGTGGAATCTCGCAGAATTTCCTGCAACCCCATTTAATCTCTTGCAATACCTTATAATCTCATATAATTTTAATTGAATCCTATTCAATCTCATGTAATCTCTATAAAGTTTTAAGCGATCTCTATAAAATTGTATGCTATTCCATGCACTGCTTACAATCTCCTGCAATCCCATGCAATCCTTTACAATCCCTCGTAACTTCATGCAATCTTAGTACAATACCATTCAATCTCATTCAATCTCTATACAATATCCTGCAATCATATGCAATCTTGATTCAATCCCATTCAAGCAATCTCTATAAAATAGCCTCCAATCATATACAATCTTGATGCGATCCCATTCAAGCAATCTCTATAAAATATCTTACACTTATATGCAATCTGGTTGCAATACCATTAGATATTATGTAATCTCTATACAATTTCGAGGGATCTCTATAAAATCCTATACAGTCACCTGTAATATCCTACAATGCAATCCTTTAAAATCAGTTGTAATCTCCGACAATCTTGATGCGATCCCATTAAATCTCATGCAATTTGTATAAGCTCAAGAGATCTCTATAAACAATCGTGCAATCCCATGTATTTCTCGCAATCTCATAAAATCCCGTGGAATCTCATAAAATATATTTCAATTACATGCAATCCTGTGAAATTCCTTGTAGTCTTATACAATCTTGACTCCAGCCCATTCAATCTCATTCAATATCTATATATAATATCAAGCAAACTCATATTTCGTGAAATTCCAATTACATTTTGCAATCTAATGCAATCCATTGGAATCCTCTGCAATCTCCTGCAATTCCATGCGATCCTTTGCAAACCCTTATAATTTCATTCAATCTTGACGCAATCCCATTTAATCTCATGCAATGTCTATAAAATATCCAGAAATTATTTGCAATCTTGACGGAATCCTATGCATGCAATATCTATAAAATATTCTGCCATCATATGCAATTATGTTGCAATCTCATTAACCCTTAAACTGCCAAGACGCCACGATCGGTACACTGCTCTTCGAAAGCCAATAACTAAGACTGTTCGACACTAGAAACAATTGAGATACATATATTTTCATTGCTTAAGATCTCCTCTTTCCGATGGTGCCAATGAAATTCTTCAGAAAATTCATTTATTATTCCAAAATGCAGTTTAAACAAAAAAAACGTGATTTGAGTACTTTTTTTAATTTTGCATATGAACAATTTTTGCAAAATTCAGAAAAGTGCTCAAAACGCTTCGGGAAAATTCAGGCGTATTCCTTGGCTAATTACAAGAACTTTTTACTCTTGAAATTTTTTTCGAAAAGAGCATCGTTGATTGTAAAAAAATTTATGAATGTTTTCACAACAAATTTACATTAGACGCCATTTTGAAACTACAAAACGAAAAATCGATCTTTGAACCATGGATTTTCAAAGTTTAGACAATTATTCCACCGGTTGATGGGGTCGCAGAATAATTAGAGACTCGAAAAACGTTGAAAAATGGATCACAAACAAAAAATAGGCACGAAAAATCACGTTTTTTTGGTTTAAACTGCATTTTGAAATAATAAATAAATTTTCTTAGGAATTTAATTGACACCGTCGGAACAAGGAGAACTTAAGCAATGAAAATATATGTATCTGAATTTTTTCTTGTGTCCAGCAGTCTTAGTTATTGGCCTTCGAAGAGCAGTGTACCGGTTGTATCGTTTTGGCATTTTAAGGGTTAAAGTGCATGCTACTGAAAAATTAAGAATAAATCTTAAGTATTACTCAAATTGGAATAAACTGGATATTTTAAACAGGAACTGCAGTAAAGTGGTTAATTGCATTTTATTATGATGAAATTGAAACGTACAGAATTCTTTACATACATTAAAAACTATACAAAATTGTAATTGCAATAAATATTCCAAAAATGTTGAACAATGTCACAAATTCATTAATAAATTTCAAAATTTCAACTCAATTATGATTTAATGTTATTAAAGAATTCATGTATTCAATTTCATATTGAAATATAAGAATTTCCAATTGTTTGGTGATATTTTAGATGTTCATTCCAAACATCTCAACTAATTCCAGAGAATGAAATTTTTGGTCACTAATTAGGATGTATGCAGTGTTAAAAATTATTCATGTCTATGTATTTTTTTATTACGCCAATTATAATAAAATAATACTAACGACTCATTATTGCTTTTCAGGTTTAAATTTTCGCTGTTTCATTACAAATCATTGAATGAAAACATATTCCATTTGATTTCAATTTCCTTTCCAGTTGTACCTTAACACAGATCACAGCACACAGCACCTAATCATCACTTTCACCTTTCCCGTATACAACGGTGAGTTGTTTTTAGCATTTTAATGGAGGAATTGCTGTTAAGTACTTCCCTGGATACTAGTAGTGGTTCAGCAGTACTAGTTATTCCGGAAATTCGAGATGGAGACCAGAGCAGAAGAATTCTTAGTTCGTCGATCATATATAATGAGTCGTCCTCCTGTCAGTTGCCACATATAATGCAACCTGTCGCTGTGTGCGCAAAGTGCCTAAAAAGTGACCGGCTGCATCAAGCTCTTTTTAGTTCCGAGCGCGAAAATGATCGCTCGTACCTAAAATCAGAATTTGATGGTGTGCTTGCGCTCGCTGCAATCGAAAAGCATGGGGATAATATACCCGAGCCAGTTAAGACAAATGTTGTACATCTGCTTATACAGAGGGAGGGGGAAATAGTTTTGAAGCGAGAAAGGGCCTCTCTGCAGCACCTTCTTGAACATTTTTCGTAAGCTTTTCCCACTTTTTACCAATTTTTCTTTTCAATCACCGTCTATAACCACCCACATATATATACATTCCACTTATTTAAAACACTGAAATCTCACAAATGCAAACTCTCGCGAATTCAAATACTCGCGGGTTCAGACACTGAGCCCCTCGCATATTAGGACAGATATTCATGCCTCCACCACCCAAACCTCATGGAAACTTTTCGCTGCGTGAATAGCCAACAACCCATCATTAGCATTTATGCAAAGTAAGCGAATTGGAATGAAGAGTGGTGGGTGAACCTCTTTTGCCTGAATCCACAAAAGACAGCGATTTCGGCCTCTTTGAATTCGCGAGGTTTTAGTGTATTTATAATTCTTATTTGCGATTCTTTTATTTCTTTCATCTTAACAATCGTTTTAATAATTCCCAGCTTTTCCAAAATAATTTTTTTTCGTTAAAGTATAAAATTATTCACAAAGGTGGCACAAAGTATGTATTTATGTCTCCTGATGGAAAAATGTGATTTTCGCACCACTAGAGAGCGTAAAGTGAGCATTTCTCACTGTCGATTTACGCATTAGTATGCTTTTCTTGCTGGAGAAATTATATTGCATTTCGTGTAAAATTTTTTCGATTATATCCGGGTTGGAAATTTCTTCACGTCGCCAAAAACTTGAAAATCACGTCCTCAGATTAACATCGATGAGAACATACGCCAAAGTGGCAATATCAGCGTCGGAAGGAAGAGACAGAGGAAGAGAAATTAGAGAAAAAGGAAACACGAGAAACTTTTATCGTTCATGTGCAGGTTAATGCTGTTCTGTATGATAATATAATATTGGCTGCAAGTAGTTGATGTTCTCACATTTTGATTCTTGTTTTGTGAACAGTCCTTGGAGCAACTAGCCGTATTTACAACCAACAGAATCAATTCGTATTCGATCTCGAAGCGAAATGTGACCCCATTCACTGCTATAGTCGGACAGGGAACGTTTGCTGAGGCGTCGTTTTAGTCGGTGCTTGGAAAAAGACGGTATCAATCAGTCCCTCCTGCTGAAGCTGTTGTTTTGACAAACAAATTGTTTTTCGTCTTTAAATTGTCTTATCCCACCGAAAGTCAACAAGTTTGGCTTCTGATGCAAAGAGTAATTTTGGAAGTGCCTTCCGCCGGAGTAAAAGCGAAAGCGCCTCTTGGTGCAGCCATTGAATTTTTGGAAAAGGCAGGAAAAATTAAAATTTGCGACTAATACGTTTTTTTGTAATTGTGTTTGGATAGGAAATTTTATTAAAAATTTTTTACAAAAAATATAATTTTAAATTTGTATTTTGGTTGCTATTTTACACAAAAATGGACGCTTCCATATTCCGTGATTCGATTAATTCTTACACGGAGAAACTTGTCGCTCAATTGTACAGTAATAAAGATTTGCCAAGGACCCGTGTCACAGAAATGTTAAGTACTTTCGAAGACTTACTGCAGCAAAGTTTTGTTACAGATTTTTTCACAATCATGATCACGCGATTGAGAGACCTTGGCGAATCTCCCAACAATTTAGCCGACATTAAAGCAATGCTTCGAATGATGCAAAATCCATTTCAAAAGTTTAAAACAGAAGATAAATGCTTACGACATTTTAAGCATATAGGCACGTACATTGAAACAGAAGAAATAGAAGTGGATGATGATGCACACCATCTACCAGGGAACCCTAAAAAATCAATCACAAAGTCGGTTTTTATACAGTTTATCCCTTTGCGCGAGGTGTTGAAGAAGTTTTTCGAGTTGCCTGGGATTTTTGAAAGTGTGGAGTCTTACACTTCTAAGATTCTCAAATATTCCACGTTTAAATTCAGTCTGATCCAATCCGAGTATTGGAAGTCTGTACAAGCTGATTCTGGGGGTGAACTTATTCTTCCATTGTTGTTTTATTAAGACGATGTCGAAACAAACAATGCCCTTGGAAGCCACAAAGGCATCGGCAAAATCGGTGCTATTTACATTATCATCCCTTGCTTGCCCCCCAATTTGCAATCGAAAACAGAAAACATCTTCCTTCTGACTCTTTACAAGTCCTCAGATGCTAACATAGTATCGTTGAAGTCGATTTTGGCAAAGGCTGTTGAGGAAGTAAAATTTCTGCAAAGAGAGGGAATCACAGTTCGCACTTCTTTTGGCGAGCGCAAAGTAAATTTTCGACTTGTGAGTGTCATTGGCGATAACTTGGCAGTTCATAATCTCCTGGGCTTTTGGAGAAGTTTTTCCGCGACGTTTTCTTGTCGATTTTGTATGATTAGCAAATCGGACATCAGTAAGGTATTCAACACATCTTCGTGCAATTTGCGGACTAATGAATCATTAGGCAATCACATGAAGCAAAATGATCCGAAATCAACAGGCATATATGGACCATCTGCTTTGGGAAATTCCTTGGAATCAACGCTTAACATTTTAAGTGTCGATTTCATGCAAGACTTACTCGAAGGTGGTAACGAACATGCTGTAGGGTTGGTTTTATATTGCTTCATTGTAGAAAAACAATATTTTACTCTCGATGATCTTAATGACAGAATTTCCACTTGTGACTTTGGTGACGAGTCTCGAAACAAAACTGTGCCAATTAAAATGAAAAAAATAACAGAAAAGCACATTAAAATGTCAGCATCGGAAGCTTTGTGTTTTTACGTAACATTTGCATCATCATCGGTGATTTAGTTCCCGAAGATGACGAGCACTGGCGAATTATAAAACTTTTAAAAGAAATCATCGATATTGTCACAGCGCCTGCAGTGCATTCAGGTGTAGCTGATCTGTTGGAGTCTGTGATATCAGAATACTTGTGGCTTTTGAATGAATTATTTTCTAAGTGCTTAAAGCCAAAACATCATCTACTTCTTCATTATCCCGATGTTATGCGTCGTTTTGGTCCATTGTGGCAGTTTTCGACAATGCGATGCGAGAGCAAACATCGTGATCTTACAGTAACTGCTCATGTTTCGATTAGCCGCGTAAACATATGTAAAACCCTCGCAATTAAAGCACAATTGTGCCTTAACAATCGCATTCTGGCAGGCCACCACTTTACTAATAACGTTTACGACGCTAAACATTTGAAAACATCCACAGTCTGCGACATAGTCGATGCCCAATCGTTCATGCAATTTATACTGCGACTGAAAAGTTCTGATAAAATTCAAGTTGCTGAGTCAATCATTTTTCAAGGAAAAACCATCAATTCTGGCACTGTTCTCGTGATTTCTGATGAAAAGCAGTATGTTTTTCACATTTTTCACCTCATACTGATTGACGCTACATCAAAATTGCACATAATTTCAAAAAATGTCACTAAGAGCACAGACTTTAACGATCATTATCAAGCCTACTCTCTGAACAGCTGTTACGCTAAGCATTGTGCTTTCGATTGACACTGTCTGACTGAAGAAGAACTTCTTTGGGCTTTTTTTTCCCGCGTAAGTCGAGTTCCCTCCGGTAAACTTTTTAATCCGAAAAGATGGATTCACACATGATTCATTTCATATGTGAAATTTGAGCATTAATTTAATGTAACAGAATGTAATGTAAATTGTATATAATTATGTTATACTTATGGCGATTTGACCATATGCTGTTAATAAATGTAAGTGAACTTCTGTATGGCGCATAAAACAATCAAGAATATCACGTTAATTGTACTTGCGTTTTATTCACTGTCTTAGCCTGTTTAATTTTCTGTAATACGAAAATTTCTATTAATTTGTATACCACATTTTATGGACTTTTTTCCTGTTGTGATCACAAGGTATTTTTTGAGAGTAAGTAGTGGTTTTGTGGAAAGAGGTTTGATGTTTTATGGCGGTAGAAAATATTCTAAACTGATGCAATACATTTTCATGCACTTTTTCAGTACTTTTGGGTTAGGAGTGGGTATCTATTTTTATAGTAGTTTTTTATGATAGGGGTTGTTAATAAAAAACTGCTCTGGATGTCAAGCAAGAGACTTAAATAAGCATTCAATTCAGATGTACTAACTTTTATGATTAGTGCATATTTATTGTAATTATCAGCACTTTTGTATTAGCGTAGTTTTTTATGTAAAGGGATGTTTCTGGAAAACCCTTTTTCCGGAAATTGAAGAGCCTTAAACGAGCCTTCAATTCTTATGCACTCACTTTTATGATAAGTGCATATTTATTTTGTAGGGTACTTTTTTCGTACCTAGGGTTGTTTTTTAAAAAAATGCGCCAGAGGTCATGTAAAAGCTTTAAATGAGCCTTTAATTCCGATGTAATCACTTTTATAATTAGTGCATATCTAGTGCTGTTATCAGCACTTTTTTGTAAGGGGTATTTATTTTGTGTTAAGGGATGGTTCTGGAAAATTCATTTTTAGTGCGTTGGATAGCCTAAATGAGGCTTCAATTTTCGTGTACTATTCTTATGACAAGTGTATATATATATTCTTGTCAAAAGAATTGTACAATAAAATTGAGGTCTCATTTTTGGCTCTCCAACTTTTATGATTAGCATTACAAAAAAATGCAGAGCCCCGAATTTGGTTTTTGGGTATTAAATGAACCTTTCATACGCCCTAAATCATGTCATAGGTGCTACGTTGTTGGGCAGAGTGGTATTTCCAGGTTTACCTATCTAGCAAAAAAGGGTGCGCACAGTAATGCTTGAGGAGTAAACCGTAACTATCACTGCGAGTGGAGTAACTATAGCTACGCTGCGTATTACGGTCACGCGCCAGAACGGTTGCGGTGCGCCTGCAATGGTTCATGCGAGCACAAGAACAGTTTCTGCCACCCACCCACTCGCAAGTTCTGCGCGACGGCAGCGGACTTGGCAGTAACGGTCGCGGTTAACTTCTCTCCGTGTACTAAAATGACTTTTTTCACTCGAATTTCTGACCAGTTTAACGATAAATTGTTGCAAAATGCACCAACAGCTGTTAGCCAGTCAACGAGTTTCGAACTATTGACCATGAAAACAAAAGATTTTGAAATTTGCATGAGTACTAAAATGATGTCCATAGAATTGTCGCGAACTCCCGGACTATTACAGAAATAAAGTTTTGTTCTATACATTTGGTCCATTGTCCCCCTCCCCCAGCTTTAACGAAGTGAAGTTAGCTGATAGTTGAAGTGAAAATACCTAATGGCTGAGATTCAACGGATTCTTAATTCCGCGAATTTTGCAATGCTTCAAATTCGTGGAATTGAAAAAAGTGAAAGATCGAGAAAGTACTTTTTTTTCATTCTTGTTATAATAGAGCATTAGTATTCCTTGACATAATATTAATTTTGCACCGGTGAACTGTATTATAAGTCGGATCTGAGACTCTCGCTTCAATGAATAAATCACGATTTTGCATACAAACGTAGCAAACTTGTTCCTGCCTCTTAAGCCCACAACGAACAATTTAATTTTAAAGTTTTTCATAGTTATTTTATTTCCTTGCTTTGAATTTTATACATAAAATAAAACAAACTCTGAATTCTACAACTGTTTGTATTGAAACTACATTACAGCAAAAGTACATACAGTATTTCCGAAAATTCGAAGATCACAAAGTTTATTTAATGTTTTCAGGTTAAGTTCTGCAAAAGGTTACTTACTGCTGTAGATCCTTTCCTCACAGCTTCTTGCGCGTATTCCACTTGCAGTAAATGGCCATCTGGAGAAAAAACTGTGATCGCCCGATCGTAGCGTGCTGACATTTTTATAATAAAAAATTAATGAAAGCTTGTTGTAACCGAAATGACTCTACAGTTTTAACTTTTCAGGTGCGAATACCCAAAAGCAGTGCTCCTCATGATCTAAGAATACACGGTCTAGCCACACGCAACTAAAAAAAATTAACCAATAGAAATCAACTCCACCACAGCCAGCCATATTACAGACGTGAGCGCGCGAGAATAAAGTTTATTTGAAATGTAGTAAATGCCACGAGCGAAAATATGAAGTAAAAGAACTGTACAGTTTATAAATCAACGAAATTAGTTGGAAAATAATGCAATTTGTGCCATAGATAATATAAAAATATAAAATATATATAACTAATAATCATTATAATGCAGAAGAAATACCGAGCAATATGGTTAGCATAACCAGAGATGAGGTGGGAGATTGCCGATCTAATGGAATAAGAGAATATCAGAGAATTTGAAAAACATGCGATGATAACTGCGCCCTCTTGACGAGTTCCCCTAGAGTTACTTCGAAGGCGCACGTTGCGCGTCGGTAAATGACGAAAGTTAGCAATTACTGAAATTATTTACCAATTAAGTTTCTACCACAAGGAGTTACCATTAGCGCCAATTGTACAATTATTTACCTCCAGATTCCATTATTTTTTAATTTATTATATTTCTGATCATATCAAAGATAAAAATCTTTGAT
>JAWWLR010000155.1:85542666-85555349 GCA_035041075.1 Acraspis erinacei | reverse complement strand
CAAAAGTAAGCCCATTATGCAGACATTTGTTTTCTAACCCCTTTTTTTAGAAAAGGGCCTAAACTGCAATTTTACCCTTATTTCTTTAGGTTGATTTTTTATTACTCTTCAGAATATTTTCCATAGCATACCAAATCCTCTAACTTTGTGTCAGTGACATATGGTTTGATACCTCAAGCACTGACTTGTCAAGTGATAGTTACCTGCTTTGGTCAGCCATGTCCTTTAAATATAATATGATGAGTCGGACAATCTTATAAGAAAGTTTTTAGGATAATCGGATCTTTAGATGAAATGCATGACTTTAGCCCTTTTGGGCTAAACTTTTAGCCCCTATGAAGCGGGACTAAAGTTCTACTTTGATAGTTGAATATTTTTAAAGCAAATTTCCAACATACGAAGGCACTTTCCAAATTACTCTGGGAGAGAAATTTCCCTTAAAAAAAATCATACAAGAAACCGAACAAATTCAGATATTCTTTATTTTTTATTTTAACTTGAAATTCTTTACTGAACAAAGACAATTTAACATCTCTCTAATTATACGCTCGGAATCCTCAATAATCCAATCAACAGCGGCATCGGAAGCTCTCACACTCCTGTAAAAATTATTGTCTTTAGATGCGAAAATCGTGATCGGTATTACACTTTCAATCAAATCAATGCCGTGCGTCGAGTTCCTATCAACATGCCTTTTAAAGCTTGAAAGAAAACAACCATGAACCTCCAGGGATTCGACACAAAATTTGCCAAGGCTGTGATCGTTTAATCTTTCAAAACTTGTAGCAAGCGCTACGAGCAGGAAAGGATGGATTGCATATAGGCAATAGTAGATTCATTATTATCTTCCAAAAATCATGACTATGGTAGTTTCGCCTAGAAAAGTTGATTTTAGCCTGACAATACTATTTCGTTATCTGCCTTCTGCAAGAAACTGAGTATAAACTGCCCATGGGTGTTTGGGTTCTCTTAATGCGAGGTAATCTACCGGTTGAAAATTCATTCGCTTCTGACATCTGAGAGGATTTAATGAGGATTCTATAAGAATAATAGAAGTTGAATTATTATTATTATTAGAAGAAGAGAACAGGAAAACACCTTCACACTCTATGAACGACCCAGGGCCGGCGCTATATACTTGGCCACCCGTATGCAAACCCCCCCCCCCCTTCTTCCCCACCCTTCCCCCTTTCTGCAGAAAAAAGAAAAAAATATATTTTTGACAAAATTATGCTCTATTTTTATATAAAATTGAAAAAAAATGAAATCACATTACTATCAAGTTTAAAATCCTATTTAACTTCCAATAATCAAATTATTGTGTACATTGTTATAAGTATCTTGTTGAATTTTTAACCAGATACTTTTAATCAGGTTTGAATCTTGAGTCGAACCAGATTCGATTCATGATTTCAAAAAAATCAAAAATCTTTTAATAAAACCCATACAAATTCCTTAAAAATACTGTGCTTTGAAATTCACTGCCCGTGTAGAAATTTCCCTATTTTGCGCCATTTTAAATGTGGCGCTGACAAGGCCCAGACCAATTTTTATATTTTCAATAAAAATAGTTGATTTATTCTGGGCCACAAATGGGACATTAAAGTATAAATATCTATCATTAATTATAAACACATTGTTGCTGTTCCGAATTGAAAATAATAAATCGACTCCCACATATGAATAGTATATCAGAAATTATTTTGTGGACTTTTGCGGAGGCTTGGCATAAATCGCGTTTGGTCAACTTAACATCGCTTGAATTTTTGGTGAAGTTATGAGTATCGATAATAAAAGTATTATTTTTCGTAAATAGTTTTTTATAAATATTTTTTACGCTGACCGCTGAAACATAATTGATAAGAAAAGAAAAAAAACTATAGACCTAGGTCTAATACATGTTAAGGAAAATCGTGCAAACAAGAACTTAATGTATTATCATTGTGCTAATAAAAATAAAAAATTATTTGTATTTCAAAAATTGTAACCGACTGAGAAGAATTTGAAATATATTATTAGTAATAATATAATATTTACTATACGTAAACTTTCCACAATTTTATTTTCATTGATTAATTGTTTAAAAATTTTGAAACGTTTATTAAAATAAGTTGAAAAAAAGATTTATTAGTGCATTTTTAGAGTTCAAAAACCCCGTCGTGGTACATCAGGGCCACCGTAACGTAACCGATGTAACTTATCCACGCATATGCAGTTCCATTTTTAACCAAATACCCGAATTTTCAACAAAAATAGATGATTTGTCAACGAAAAATATAATATTTGATATCATTTCAACCAAAAAGACTTTAATTTCAAACCAATAAAAGTTCAATTCAACTCCAAAGTAACTAAAATTAAAGTTTTAATTTACTGAAAAAATCATAACTAAATTATAAATATAGTTATCGCTGCAAGTAATTTATGACTAAACAATAAAGTGTAGCAATTACAATGTTACAGTAGGAAATGTTTGATCGATGGGCATTAGTTGAATGTTTCAATAATATAATATCATTTTAGCATTTTAATATTTTAATAACAATATATATTTAATATCTAAATTTAAATTGCAAAAATATTCATTAATTTTTTCTTGTATCAGTTAAAGTGAATAAAGGATGGTGAAATAGATAAATTGTGTAAGCAATGAGTATTTATTTCGAACCAGGAAATGACAAAGCATTCTCTGCACCTTGTGTAGTGACAAATAAAAATTGTTTTCAATAACGCAACCTTTCTTTAATCATTTTCAATCTTCTTGTACTCGAAAGAGGACAAACATTAATTCCATTCCTACTGAAAAAAATTGCGAAAAAAGCAAACGAAAAGTTATAAATCGTCTTCAACTGATTTCTCAATATTTATGAATTTGTTGCTTAAACCATATATAAAGAAATACATGAGAGGGAATTAAATTTCGAATAGGCTAATAATCAACTGTATCCAATAAAAATAGTGTTGGTTCTGGCGCTGGATAATGTATTTACCTCGCGCGCGGTCTTTGTAGATTCCCCGCGCTTGTGCACAGACTTTTTGAAACTAAAGGTCAAAGCAGCGACAGCATTAATTTTGTGATAGTAAATTCTTTTTTGTTAAAGCTCCTTTGCCTTTAACGAACACATTTTCATCATATATCTCGTGCTTCACAATCGAATTTGTCGCTCAAATTGTGTATCATTTCCATAAATGTATATTATTACAATTTCATAACATGGATTGGTATTAAAACAGACGTAGTTTCATTATCTCGTTTAAAAAAATGCGCATTCTTTAAAAAACACTTTTATTATTAATATTTTGTTGAAGCCTGTGCCGTTTTGCAAACACTGAATTTGCAAATTTTTTCAATTGAATTTTTAGCGCATCGTGTTCTACATTGTAATTGTGATTCCATATTGCTTCATCTCTTAATAATTCACTAAAAGAGTCTCTCCCAGCGTCTAGGGTGGAGATTCGTGTTACAAAAACAGACGCATGAAACTTCAATTAATGAGAGGGGGGGGATTAGTTTAAAGCGAGAGTCATAGCTAGTTACTGTTTTATGCTGAGCAGGTCACCAACCTTCAGCAGCGTTGTGTTAGATGGGAGTTCATATGGTCTCATTTTCCAGGTCCATCAAGCTAGCACCTACACAAACAAAATTCCAAAATTTCTTTCTATCAGAATTTTTGGCTTTTTTGTGCTGTGTTGCCGATTTTTGGGCTCCACTACTTTTCATCAAAATTCAAATATCAAGTGGAGGTACTGGCTTGAATCAAGCCAGCACATCCACTTTATAAAAATTTAAATATACACAAAGTCAAACATTTCAGAATTTTTGGCTTTTTTGGGGTCTTGAAAGCACCAACAACCAATTTCCAAAAACCAGCTCTACAAAAAATAAAACTAGTGCCTATGTATAAACTCAAATTCGGGAAAAAACAAAGAACACCAGAATTTGGGATAATAAATTTAATTTAATTGGGCTTATTTATATAATTTTAATCATTTAGGTTATTTTGGTCTCCCGAATGCCCGAAAAAAATCCAAACACTAACACCATTTTCAAGAAAACCATCCCCTTGCGAAAAAAATCTGCAAAACAGATAATGCACAAAATTTCGGCTTATTTTGGGCTCCCGAGTGCACCGCACAAAAATTCAGAAAAACCAGCCCTATGTACACAAATAATAACCCATTAGTGAAAACTTAAACTATCTGTCTGGCTCTCTGTATGTATCGACATATGTATGTATGTGTGTGTGCACGATAAATTTTGAAAAAATTATTCGATTAGATTGGCCTTTGGTACACTGTTTTATTGTCCTAAACTAAAGGTCAAGTCTGTTAGCTAGCCACTTTGGATACAAATTCAAAAAGTTAGCGCATTTTGGATATTTTTGAGACCTAATGACTTTTTTCACAAAACCAAAAATTAATAGAGATATAGCATTTACAAAATTTCAAAAAACACACGAAAAGAAACATTTTAAACTGAATAATAGAAATTGCAAAAATTTAATTTCATCAATAGCGAAAGTTTCTTTTTAAGAATGCACGTTGCTTTACACGAGAAAATTAAACCACGCCTGTTTTAATACCAATTCTCATTATGCATTGTAATAATATACATTTATGGAAATGACACAGAATTTGAGGGACAGATTTGACTGCGAAGCACGTGACACGTGATGAGAATGTGTTCGTTAAAGCCGATGTAGCTTTAACAAAAGAGAATTCACAATCGCCAAATTACTGCTCTCGATGCTTTGAACTTTAATTTTGAAAAGTATGGGCAGAAATGTGAGGAATATAAAAAAAACTGACCGCGAAGCGCAAGGCTGGCAGATATTTTAGTGGATATACAATCTCTATAATTTGGCTCCTAGAAAATACTCTCACGGATTTTTGGAATCCAACCCTTAATTCTTAAAACCAACCCCTCTCCACCACGTAGATATGACTGTTAAAAAAAATCTTTTGCAGAATTTCCCTGTATAAATGGAGAGTCTGATTTTTGGATTCTTCGAAAAAGCCTGAGCCTATTTTTCGGCTCCAACCCCTAACGCCTCAAATCAACCCCTCTCTACCATGTAGATATAACTTTGTAAAAAAAAATCATCTTGAGATTTTTTTAATGTCAATAGAGTTTCTGAATTTTTGGGTTCCTCGAAAATACCATCGACGATATTCGGGCTATAACCAATAATGTCTCAAATCAATCCCTCCGCAACAAATAGATATGAAATTAAAAAAAAAACTTTTTCCGAATTATTGATTGTCAATAGAGTCTGATTTTTGGGTTCCTCGAAAATCACAGCTCTGATTTTTCGGCTCCAACCCGTAACGTCTGAAATCAAACGCACTCTACCATGTGAGACAAACTTTTATAATTTTTAATAATTCAAAATCCTGTAAAATAAAAAAAATCTTAAAAACTATCTTAGTACTTTTTCGAAAAATCTGTAGTCTTCAAAAATCTTTAAGAATTTTTCAAGAAATCTAGAAAAATTATATTTATATAATCTGCAACACAGATTAACTTATTAACGAAGAAATAGTTATTCGGAATTTTTATTTTGTATACAAATTGATTTTTCTCTCAAATAATAATTTTTCTGATTTTTTTCTTTCATAACTAAAGAAATGTGTTTCACTTTTCTTTATAATCCTAGTTTTAATTCTATTTATATAAGCTTAAAAAAGAATAAGCCTAAATAAGTTATGCTTTATTTTTATTTGATGTTACAAGTTATTTTTTTCTTTAAAATCAAAAAACGACAGGCGCGCGTATCGCGCAATGAATACTGACTTTTTTCATGAATGAAAACAAATATTTATTATTTCTAAATGATATTTCCGCGATTAAAACAAAAACTACGCGCCTTATAAAAAAAATCATAATAACAAATTTCTAGCGCCATTTTCAGTGAATGAATGTTGTTTTTTTCGTAGCAGGTGTCATTTCTCGAAAGATTAAATTTTTTATCTTTAATGAAGTTTTTTAGAAATAAAACAAAAATTATGCGTACTATCAATAAGTAATTAAAAACAAATTTGTGAATCTTTTTAGAAGCACAATTTTTTTACAGACATCTTTTTTTCGTATCAAGCATAGTTTGAACACAAATTGGAATTTTAATTTTTAATTTTTTTTTGTGCAATAAAAATTTGAGTATTGGACTTTTTTCAAACATTCAAAAGTTGCTGTGATAATATTTTAGAATTTCTAAACAGTAACGTTTTTCTTCTTTTGGCTTTTTCGTTTCTTTTCGTACCCTTACAAAGTGTGCCAAAGCACAATCCAATTATGGTATTCTTCCAAAAGTTATCCAGTATAAAGGCGGCAACCACTGACACTATTGTAAAACTAGTATTTTTGTATTTAGGGGATCTCGAAACATGGCGATTTAAAGAAATACGAAATCAGATTTTTATTTCTTAAATTACATTCATGCTCTGATTTCGGTGCCTAAAATTATTCATATGGATGCAAACTTCACTTCAATCTTAAATTAAAATTTTCCTAATCAACAAAACTTGTTTTTGAGAGTTTAACTGACTTCTAAAGTTGCACGGTGAAGTATGTGTGAGGAAGTGATGATTAAAAAAATAACGCGTTGCTGAGTAAAATTTGTCATCTCACGAATTCTAAGCCCCGGAAATAAGATCCATCTAGGTCACGATCTATGCTCGGAAAGGAAATATACAAATATCCCAAAATAGTATATAGACACGAAACATCAAAATATTCACCGGTCCAGATTTTTTCAACATTTCTTAATAACGACCTGTTCCTACATTTCAAAAAAATGAGAACCGTTTCTTTATTTTCCGGCGCGTTGATAGTTCTTTATTCGATTGGTAAGTGCAGAATAAATTAATACAAACCCACTCCTTAATTTTTGGCAAGGTTTAAAGAATTTTCAGTAATTTGACAAATAGCCTTTTCCTTTAATTATCCCCAAGCATAAAATCCCTTGCAGAGATGACGTTATAGCAATGAAAATATGTTTCGATTAATCTTCGTTCATTGAACAGAACCCTTGGACAGAAATATAGTTTTATGGATCCAACGTTAACAATGCCAAGGCTTGAATTTTTATTTGGTCTCAGATACATTTCATTTTAAGTAAAATAATGCACAGAAAGGATATAATTGCTCAGGAGAATTTTTTAAATTCTCAACCTGGTCAGAAGGTATTAGCTTTATGTAAATTTTTTTCCCAAAGTATAATATTAGAAAAAAGTTAGACCAAAAATTTAGAGGTATGATTGATAGTTTTGTTTTCGACTCAGGATGTATTAAGATGTGGAGATTTGATCAAATTCCCCATAGTTAATTTTCACACAAAAATCATTCCTTATCTAGTAAGAATATAAAATGATTATTTGAAATCACAATAAATGTATTTAATTTATCATGTGCCGGAATTCTAAAATTTGGTTACAAATATCAGATTCAACGTTTAAACTATTTATCACGAAATTTCGTGATTGACGACACTGTACACACTGGAAGAAAGTTCCATTTCGCGTGTAATGAGTCGAGAAATTTCTATGAAAGGCACTTTAAATATCTGTCAAGGATAATAAATTAGAATTTTTCTTATTCGCTGTAAAATCTAGAGATCTATTTTTTTTAGCGGTATCATTTTTTTCGTGTCCTTTTTTTGAATAGGATAACTTCGTGCACCCTGATATAAAATTCTTGTTTTGAATCTAATTGCCTTCTATTTTTTTGCATTTGACTCCTTCTGAATATTATCAGTTTAGTTATAAATTTTATTATTGATTTGAAAACTCCACAATTTTGTTAAAATGCGATCCTTTTAGGTTTAAAATTCACCTTTTTGGTTGGAAAGTTCAACTATTTTTGTAGAAAATTTACTTTTTGCTTAAAATTCTTATTTTGGTACTGAAAAGCGACATGAAATATTTTTTGGATGAAGATTCAGCTCTTTTTTGGAAAATTTATCTTCTTGGTTAAAAAATTTATGTGTTTCAGTAGAAATTTCATATTTCCCAGATAAAAGTACAACTGTTTAATTAAAAATTAATATTCTTTGCTTTAGGATTTCAACTGTTTTGTTTGGATTTTGGTTGAACCGCTTTTTTGGGACAATTTCTATGTTTACTTAAAAATTCATCTCTATTTTTTTGGAAACTTATATTTTTCTAATATAAAATTTAACTGTGTAGTTGAAAGTTGAAGAACTTCTTGAAAATTTGTTTTTTCAATAAAGGCCAATACCAAAATTCATTCTCAACGATAAATGTAATATTTGATATTTTCACCAGTAATGATTTTAACTGAAGTATTTTTTAACAAAATTGTTCAAGTTTAAACCAAATATATGATAGTGATATTTTCAATTAAAAAGAATGAAATTCTGACTAAAAATATTCGAATTTTTTATTGGGTTCCATTAATTTAGTTTATATTTAAGCAAAAAAAACTTGAAAAGGGAAAAAGGGGAAGTTTCTTTGAAACATAAGAAAACAGATGAATTCTTTTAAATGGGGGTAAAATTAATGTATATATTTTTAAACAATAAAATGAAAAATAAAGAATAAGCATCAAAACCAAGCCAAAACGTAAAACTTATTATGAAAACATGCAATTTTTTTAAAAAGAAAATTGTCCTATTTATTCATGTGTTTCATTTATTTATTTATTTTACTAATTATTATTATTATTTAGCAATTACCTTTTAAATAAATAGCAGTTTTGTGAAAATATAGGAAATTATTTAACGCTGTAAATATTAATTTTAAAGACGACTGTGGAACTGAAAGACATGAAAAGATCGGTAAGTTAAAAAAAATAACTAGATCCTTGTTTTTTTAATCCCTTATCTGAAAAGCATAAAAAACCTATTATTAAAGGATAACAAACTTTTTAATAGCAAGAGTCTATAATAATTTGAAAACGAGATGAATAAATTAATACATTATTATATATGACAGATATAAATAAAATAAATCATATCTACTTTTATAATTTTTTTGATGGACCAACATGAATTTCACTCATTATGTTTAACGGCCTAAAGAGCTATTAATTTTTAGAAATAAAGAGCATACCATTTCGAAAATGCGGAACGAACGAAGTTATGGATTTTTTAAATCAGTTTTTAGTTTACTTTTTTAAACAAATGTAAAATAGTGCATTTTCTAGAAAAATATTTACGTTTTCAGATTAAAACCTCAGATATATTTGAAATCAACTCAAATTACAATTTGAGCATAAAAATAAGGCTTAAATTCTTTGCTTATACGATTTTATTTTTATAAACAAATTTTAAAGACATGCTTTATTTTCATCATCTTTGCACGAAAAAAATCCTGTGCTATTTAATACGTATCAAAGTAGCTGTTCAAACCTTATAATCTGCAGAAAATTTTTAACAACTATCATTTAGCTTTGTTACAAATGATAAAAACTCTAAATTTATGTTTTTTGTAATTAATGAAGGTTAAGAAATTTAAAAAAATTATCGTCCCCTTTTCTCCGGAAAAAAGTCATTTCCAACTTATTTGTATAGAAATAGCTATAGATACATATGTGGTCTTAAAAAAGTTTTTTCTGCAAAAAGGATCAGAATTTTCTATATTTTAAATTATATTATTTATAAGGACATACATAGTATGAAAATATTTTTTGAATTGAGTGAACCCGTTATGATACACTGATGCAAATCGGACAGCCAAATATTTTTTCTCTTAAACAAATGTTATTTTTAGTTATTCTTCATTCATTTTTATGAAAAGATTTTATAACAAATTTGCAGATAATTTTTAGTTGAACAAATTTTTTTATTTTTATTTTTTTTCTCATAGGTCGATCTTTAAAAAATTCTTTTCTTTTAATTTGTAATCATATTTCTTACAATTAAAAGAAAATGTACTCCTAATATCCGAAAATTATTATTAACAAATTTGTAAATCTTTTATGAGTGAAAAGATTTTGTCTTTTGAATTGTTTTGGTACCTTGCTTAGTTTTCTAAAAAAAAATTATTTTTTACTTTTAATATTATTTCTTACTATGAAAAAAACAATTAAAATTCGGATCCAAAAATTATTCCTGGCAAATTTGGATGAGGTTTCACCCTTTTTTGGTGGAGCATTCCATCAAAAAATTATTATTAAACAAATGTGTTTAAGCTTTAGCTTGCAAATTAGACTGTTATTAAAAATTAATTACTTTACCTAAAAGTTTAAGTAAATTCAATGACAAAATTTTGGTATAGGTATTTAATATTTTTTGTTGGAGCATTCTTTTGTTTGGTTTAAAATCTAACTATTTCATTGAGAGCTTATTTCTTCAGAAAAAATCAACTTATTCTATTTTTACTGTACTTTTTTATTTTCTAATTAAAAATTCATCTATTTTGGAAAAAATTTATTTATTTTTTAATAGAAAATTAAGTTCTTGGCTGAAAATTTATTTATTTGATTGAAAACGTATTCCTCTAACTTAAAATTACTTTACTATATTTGGGTTCTGCAAATTGATCTTTTCCAGTTCAAAATCCATCTATTTTTTAAAATTTTTTTTGTAGAGAACTAAGCTATAATAATTTGCCTAATTTAATTACGACCCTCAAAAGTCAAAGAAAATACAAGATTCGTTAAAGCCAAGTTAGGAAGTTTACAAAATAAAATAAAAATAAGAAAATTTTTTTTCTTGCAGATGTCTCGTTTTAGTTGAAGATTCACACTTTTAGGATTTAACATTTTTCTATTAAAAAATTATTCTTTAAATTATTAATTTAACTATTCAATTTAAAGATTTATAATTTTTTGAAAATTTATCTTTTTCCATTGAACTAGTTTCTTAAAAATGTATTTTTTTGGGTTGAGGTTTCATCTCCAGATAGAAAATTGCGTGATCATAGTGTTGTGAAAAATATTGACATTACCAGAAGCTGGTACTTTAAGCTGATTATAAGCAGTATGTTAGAGAAATAACTCTAAAAATAGTTCTTTTTTACCTTCTTCCAAGTTCAAAATATTGCAGTTAAATATTTATCGCTTTTTTTAGTCATCTCGTTGATTGAAAATTTAAATACTTTGTTAAAAAATGGTTTTCTGTTTATAAGAAAATTGTATTTTTCACTGAAAGTTTAACTATTTCATTTTCGGCTGATTTTTTTAAATTCGAAAATTAGGTTAAGACTGAACCACTTTGTTAATATTTTTCTAAGGTTCAACTCTTGCCATAAACGTTATTTAGCAAGTATCACACTGATAAGATATATATTCGTCATCAACGTACAAGTTAAAAAAAATTGGCAAAAAATTACGCTGTCGATTTTTTAATAAAATCACCTGATTTTTAGAAAATTGAGTGTTTTGGTTAAACCTTTATATTTTTTGGTTCGAAATTTAACTCTTTGGTAGAAACTTGACTTTTTTAGTAGAAATACAAGTTTTTGTTGAAAGTACAACTATATTTTAGAAAACTCAAATACTTTGATGAAAATTCATTCTTTTTGGTTGAAAACTTCTTTTGTTTTGTTAAGGTTTCATCAGTTTGGAAAAAAAGTTCTTGATTTTGCATTTAAAATCAAATTTTTTCAGAATTATTGGGTGAAAATTCATCCTTGCATGTTGAGCATTCAGCAATTGGCTAAAAAATTTAACTATTTTGTACACATTTAATTAATCAATTGGAAATTGAAATTAAATTAGCTTGAAAATTGATAATTCAATCAACTTTTAACTAATTATAATCATAAAAGCATATTACGCACGAAATTGAACTCACTTTTATTATATTAAGAGCAAGAAGTATTGAATTCAAAACATTTTATTAAATTGATGTGAAAGTTGGAAAAAGGAGAAGCCTTGAAATATTTACGATTGCAGTGTCGTAATTTGTCCTTTTTATAGAATGAACAATCACCAAAAAATGGGTTTTCACGCCAAAGTGAAATTTTGGTGACGATAAGAATTTTCGCAAATAACCTTTGTTTTTAATTTAATCAGATTTACAGTTTCTACTATATTCCATGAAAGTATTTTCTTACTGTGAAAAGAAGAATAAAAAATATTTCTTTAATTCAAGGAAACATTTTTCTGAGTGCTGTTTTGAAATACCTTAGAAATTCAAGCATTTTTGTGTAGCCTCTACACAAAAAAAGTGTTGTCATTTTTCGATTCTGTAACCTTTTGCGAGGTGATTGATACTAATTATTTTTTAACAGAAAGAGTATTTAAATAAGCAAATATTGGTATTTATTTAATGTCTCTATTTTTAGAGTATCCACTCAAATTCTGAAGAACTCACTCGAATTTCTTTAATTTATTTTGAATTCTTTGAAATATGGTAAAATATATTTAAATTTTCTTGAATTTTGGCTTTGAAATCGCATTCTCAAACTACTTTGGGAAAGACATTTGTGATTTCATATAGACACATGTCATGTTCTGAGGTTTCCTCTTGCCCCTATTACTTTTTTCCTATTTTTTTTTAAATTCTGTTTTTTCCCCGATTATAAAGTAATTTCACCTTAGTTTTGCTTTTCTAGTTTTTTAACTTTATTGAGATCTCAAATATTACAACTCAACAATAAAATCCAACTTTAACAAAAATTATATTGTTTTTTTTAAATTTACTATTATATTTTCAGAATTCATTTTTTTTTAATTCAAGTGCTTCGTTGAAAGAAGAATTACTTTGTCGCAAAACAGT
>JAWWLR010000155.1:85106311-85120180 GCA_035041075.1 Acraspis erinacei | reverse complement strand
CTTCTTGTGTGCGTGTGTGTGTGTGTTTCTCTAGGAGAAATGAGACCCGAAGGCTCGTCAGTTCCTCCGTATTTAATCACTCCAAACTCATTCTCGAAAGAGTAATTTCAGTTCGGTTAATATCGAGTATTGCCACCACTGTTCTCAGTAACGGCTATGATTCTGTTTCGCGTTGAATCCATTGAGCGAAACACTAAATATCATGTCGCATGGATTGAGAATACATGATAATGAAGATAATTATCCAGTGACCCATCTTCTGTTCATGGATGACCTGAACAGTGTTGCCAGATCCCCAATAAAAAAAGTCACTAATAGAGGACGTAGGAGTAGCCCAAAAATCGCGGAAGCTTCGAAACCCTAAACGTCGAAATTGATGAAATAAAAAAGATTCGTAAATAACGTTTTCATACAAAATTTATAAATAAAAAAATACAAATGCATTCATCAAAAAAAATTTAACACTCAAAAATTCAACGAAATACTTTTAGTCTTTTATCTTCGAATAAAGTAATAATTAAAATATTATAATTAATATATTAATTAATATTATAATATACTTCGTGGGGAGAAGGATAAACGAGCAATATGTTTCGAGAAGCTTCGAGAAATGTAAATACAATCTATCTCCTACAGTTCGGCCGTCCAGACCTTAAGCCGTCCCGGCGAAACATACAACATAGAATGCTTAAAAATAGTAAATCATCACATGTAATTTAATTTCCGCCGTTAATATAAGGTTTAATTTGACTGGCAGCACACTTTCCAGTATAATGTTTTTGAGTCTTTAACATTTTCTTGATCACATGGGCGTTTAAGTTTAGGAAGGAGTTTCTTATTAATTGCAGATGTCGTATCTGTATTTTGAATCATAGGAGAATCCCCTACATTGTATACATTTGACGACTTTCGCTTTTTATCGTAATATCGTTTGTTTACTGACTGATTATATTCGATACTATCCGAAGCTTTTTGTCGAGCAGTTTGGAGATCACGCTCGCTGTCGCTTAAAACTTCCTCCAAGAGCAGGCGTACGCAATCGTTTACATGTAATTTTTGATCAACGCCGAATAACAATTGGCTATGTGTGTTTCCCGTGGATCGACAAATTGTGTTATTTATTGCAAATTCAACTTTATCTAATATGCGATCCCATCGATCTGGACTTTTGCATAACTTAGCAATCATAGGAGTAATCACGCGATTGAATCTTTCAACCTGTCCATTGGCACGAGGCGTGCCTACCGCAATAAGAACATGATCTATAATTTCGGATTTAAGGACTTTCGTAAATACGTTATATGTAAACGCAGTTCCACGATCTGTAATTATACGCTTGGGTCTACTATAATTACAGAAATATTCTCTTGTGTTTAATTGTTTATTCAGATTTAGTCGATTTACAAGGATAGAGCTTTACAAATTTAGTAAACCCATCAATTATTACAAGCAGATGTTTAAATCCTTTCCCCGTTTTCTCGAAGGGACCACAGTGGTCCGTGTGTAAAACAAGGAAAGGTTTATTTCCCTTCGAAATGTTATAGAGATATCCTTCCGGTTTCCCACTCAACGGCGAATATTCAACGCATCGGAGACAGTTCGCGACATACTCTTTAATTTTGCCATGCATTCGAGGAAGCCAGTAAATCTTGGAAACATTTTTAACAACTTTATCCACCCCTACATGTCCTAAATCATCGTGACAAGATCTAATTATGTTTTTTTCCATTGATTGCGGTACGTAGAATAACAATTTCTTATTTTTGTCTTTTCGGTAAACTAGTCCATCGCGAAGCTCATACAATTTTAGATCTCCTTTTTCAAGATTATCCCTGATTTTACATATTTCCTCGTCTCGGTCTTGACAAATTGATAGGGTTCTATCGAACGTATTCCCTTCTATCACATGGATACAGCGACTTAACGCGTCGACGTGGTTCATACGTTTGCCGGGTCGATGTACAATTTTGTAAACGTATCTTTCCAAGAAAAGTGCCCATCGCGAAATTCGTGGGTTAACGTTTTGTTTACTAAGCGTTAGACGGAAACTATCACAATCCGTGATAATCTTCAATTTGATTCCGTCAAGGTATATGTGGAAACGCTTTATCGCGTAAACAACCGCGAGGCATTCTAGTTCAAAGCTGTGGTATTTTGACTCTTCAGGAGTCGTTCACTGGCTAAAATACATAACTGGCCTAAAAGAGTCCTCGCCTTGCTTTTGTAGCAAGATGGCTCCAAACCCGCTTGTTGAAGCATCGCAATGTAGTTCTGTACTAGCTTTTGGAGAATAAATCGCTAAAAGGGGCCTACTTATCAAATATTCCTTTATTGTTTCGAACGCTTTGTTTTCGGCATCTCCAAATTTAAATTTTGGATTGCCTTTGAGCAGGTCATATAATGGTTTAGATAGGACTGAAAACCCTAGTATGAATCGTCGGAAGTAACTGGCGAGACCGAGGAAACGATGCAGCTCCTTCGTGTTTCCAGGTATCGGATAGTTTTGAATAGCCTCAATGTGTTCCTCACTGGAACGAATACCTTGCTCGCTTACACGATAGCCCAGATAATTTATTTCCGTTTGAGCAAAATGACATTTGTCCAGTCGAAATTCTCAATGATTTTTCGCTGCCAATTTAAAAACTGCACGTATGGTCGCAAGGTGCTCTTCAAGATCTCGAGAAGCTACCAAGATATCATCTAAGTATAAAAGTATTTTATCTTGCCTCATGAGAGGTGCAAATATAGAATTGTATCGTTGAAAAACTCGGGGCGCATTATTTGGACCAAAAGGCATTCTTAAATATTCAAACTGCCCTAAGGGCGTAACGAAAGAAGTATATTTGATTGATGATTCACTCATTTTTACATGGTGAAAGCCATCTTTCAAATCTAGGGATGTAAAGTACTTCTTATCTTTTAGCCGATCTAGATTATCCTCAATTAACTGAGTGGGAAAATGATCACGTACTGTAATTTTATTTACTTCACGATAATCCACGCAAAGTCGGATTTCACAATTTTTTTTTCTGGTAAGGACAATCGGACTCGCGTACGGTGAATTACTAGTCCTTATCAATCCTCTATCTTGCAAGTTATCCAAAATTATCTGTAATTTTTCTTTATCGGCGAAATATAATCGTCGCGGTCGAAAACTAATAGGTTGCTGATGTTTGAGTTCAATCGAAATTTAAAAATCTGGTTCTGTTTTCTCCGCCTTGAAATGCTCGAGATAATCAGTTTTGTAAACCTCGCGAATTTTCTTTATCGCATACTCACCTATTTCAGAATTTATCTTTAAGTCTTCGCGATTACTTTCGATTTTATCGATAAAATTTATTTGAGACATCTGGTTTATTTCTTGCTCAACTGCATTGAATGTATTATCAACTTGATCGTTATCTCTCTTTAAAATCTCAAGATTTTCTCCAACTATATTAATTGTTATTTCCGGACGCGTCGTGAAATCTCTACCTAGTAAGGCAATTGCATGCATCGTTTCATCGGGTACAATATGAAATTTTACATCTAAATTAATACCCTGAATTTCAAAATTACGGTTCAATAGACCAAGGAGTTTTAGCGGAGAATCATTAATGCCACCGAACCGATCGTTATTATCCGGTAGGGCTGAGCGCAAAGCATTAGGTACAAAGCTATTCTTAATAAGACTAATTGGCGAACCTGAATCTATCATAGCGTTGATTGAAAACTTACAAACATTACCACTTCCGTCGTCTGCACTGAAGTTCAATGTAACAATGTATGCCGGCTTGAGATACGTGGTCTGTACGACGTTCGCTGACCTTGTCAAATCAGGCTGTACCTCCTTCGCCGGATCTGATGTTAGTTGTGAGCAATCCTTCGCCCAATGATTGGAAGAATTGCAACGGAAGCAAGTTCCGTTCGCACAGGTGGAAGGTGTCCTGCACTGAGACGCGAAGTGTCCCATTTCGCGGCACTTATAGCACTTTATAAACTTTTTGTTGTAGACCACTTCACTTTCAATATTTTTTGTGCCGGGCTTAGATTCTTTGCGATTTTTTACGTCACTTATTTTCTTGTCCGAAAGACTGATTTTTTCGAATGCCTTAAGCAAGTCAGTTTTTTATTGAAAGTTCATTAAACGAGCTTGGTTTCGTAGTAGTTCGTCGTTCACTCCGTCAACCAAATAATCGATCAGTTCTTCGTCAGGGATTGGTACACGGTTCGCGAGGATAATTTTCTCATGAAAATAGCTTGCGAATGATTCACTAGTCTGCCATATTCGCGCTTTAAATTCTTTTCTGAGTGTCAGTTTCGCAGGTCTAAAGTCGAACATTTGTTTCATCTCGCGCAAAAGGTCAGGGATACTTAATGACAAAAGTTCTGCCCTCGAATGAAACCAGCTAAGAGCTCTGTCTTTTAAACGAGAGCTAATCAGGACCCTAGTCGCGTTATCGTCGAGATCGTAAACCGTTTTTAGGAGTAATAGTTGTTGTTTCCAGTTCGAGAAAGTATTTTCGGTGCCGTCGAACTCACCTAGGAGGTGTTTGATCACTCGAATCCCACCACTCGACGAGGATGAACCATTTGAGGCAGCAGCCAATGATCCACCAGGCGATGCCGCCCCAATCTGTCGCTCTCGTCTCAACAGATCCCGTTCTCGTTCCAGAAGGTCTCTCTCCCGTCGCAGCAACTCTCTTTCGCGTTCCATATCAGCTGGGACATTGGCGTTATTCAGATCCTGACCGGGATGTTCGACGCGATTCTCGTGCTGTTGTCCAGCTTCATTTCTTCTCTGCACATCAACAATTCTTCGTTCGTCCTCGCGCCCTTGTTCATCCAACGCCCTTTGCTCATCTAAAGCTCTTCATTCTTCTAACGCTCTTTCTTCTTCGACAGCTCGCTCTTCTGCGAGTCTCTGCTCTTCAGGTATCCTACGTTCTTCGACGCCCAAAGTATCCCAGATGTTCGAGTCAAATGCTGTCAGCCGAGTTATCAATTCTGGTTTGTGACCCAAAATTGGCAGACCTCTAACGCGTAGAAATTCTTTTCATTCGACAATGTGTATTCGTTTGGACTCCTGCCTCATGGAAGCACTTTTTCAGGACTCGACACACGATTTCCGATAAAAATCAATTAAAACTTTCACGTCTAATTTTCTTTTCTTCTCACACTGAGAGAAGCGCAGGTTCCATGCACACAGCAATGGAATTTTTGTATTATCTCATACAGAGACAACGGGTATGCACACAGCGACAGATTTTGTCTTTGTCTCACACAGAGAATTCAAAGTTCTACGCGCAGAGCGGCACAATTTTCAATTTACACATGTCAAAATCCCTTTTCTGCTCACACAGAGCAAGGAGGAAAAAGGATATCATGCATTAGCGGTCTGTTCGGCGCATAGCAACGAAAAAACAAAAAAAATTATTTTTGTTCGATTCGCGTTCGCGAATCTCGGTAATCCCACTTCTGATGCTGTGGTCCGTGGGGAGAAGGACAAACGAGAAAAATAAGCGAACGGATATTTCAATAAGTATAAGTTTATTCGTTTTACGTTTACACGTTGCTTGCTCGAACCAGACGGACTTGGCCAATAAGAGCACGAGCTCAAAAGGAATCTTCCCGGTAACGAGTTTTAGAAGGATCTCGATTCCTGGTAAAATCCTGTTTCGAGAAGCTTCGAGAAATGTAAACACAAACTATCTCCTACAAAACTTAGATTAATGATCGAAAATTCTGAGGTAAGTTTCAACCAAAACTATATCCATGTGGGTAATTTGAATATTCCCAAAAGTAAAGGCTTTCTTAAACTTTTACTTTAAAAAGTACCTAAAGAGTCCTCTATAACTCCCAGTGATCTTGAAAATTATAGCCAAATTTTTATCGCAACAAACGCATATAAAAACATTAGAAACCAGACAGAGAAATTCGCGACAGTAAGGCCTTTAAATATAAAAACCTTATAATGAATTTTATTCACTTATCTGCATCCGAGAATAAAAATAGACGAAGTAAAGGCGGTAAATTATTATCAGTTGAAGGCATGATCCCACAATACAGGATTGCAAGGGAGAAAAGTTTGATGGATTACATTTCCTCGGACGATTCGCAAGAATTGGTAGATCGCTTATGCTTACTGCTGGCTTCTCAAGCAGATGGAAATTCAAGTGACACCAACGGAATTATATCAATTGTCGAAGAACTACGAGAAGACGAAATTATATATTAAAGAGAGTTTGTCACGACTTTTATCATTTGCAAGATGAGCATCGATGTATTCGGACATCATTGCAAGCGTGCAAAGTATAAGTCATGGCCTCCCTGAAATGGACTTCAAAGTCACATCTGAGGAAAATGATGACATGAATAATGGGAGGCTATGTAAAGTGGCTGAAGCTCAAGAGCAGTATGTTCCTGTGAATCTACATATGGTGCAACATATGATCCAGCGTGAACTTCAGACTATATACAATTTTATAGCTTCTTTGCGAACTGAAGGAGTCAATAATACCAAGATGGTTGAAAATCTGGAAAATTCTACAGATATGCGTTTTATAAACCCTAAGATTGATGTTGAATCAATTGAAAAACTAAGCTGCAGTTGGTGAAGGAGCTGCACAAGCCGTCTAGATGAAATTACCAACGTCAAATTTCGATATAGTACATCTTGACCGTAATTGATATATTTTGAAACTTTGCCTGGGCTGTCCCATAAAAATCCAAGAAGGGTGAAGATGTAGCTGTAGCCATAGAATCTGTACTCGATAAGGGACACGTACCGAAAAATGTACATTTTGATAGAGGAAAAGAATTTTAAAACTTGTAATTTCAAAATCTTATGAAGCGATAAAAAATAAATTTCGACTCGACATTTAGTAAATTGAAAGCATCCATTTGCGAGCGATTTATTCGTACTTTAAAGAATAAAATGTGAATGCAATTTAGTTTATAGGGCAATTATAAGTGGAAAGAAAAAACTGTTATTTAATATATACAAACATATTAATGTGAAGTAAGCAGTT
Organism: Acraspis erinacei; assembly: GCA_035041075.1. NCBI lineage: Eukaryota > Metazoa > Arthropoda > Insecta > Hymenoptera > Cynipidae > Acraspis > Acraspis erinacei. The sequence continues at coordinate 85,113,170 of JAWWLR010000155.1, read as the reverse complement.
GAGAAACCGAAATTTAAAGTTGGAAATAAATTACGTATCAGCAAATTTAAGTGTGTTTTTGAAAAAGGCCACACACCGAACTGGACAGTTGAAATATTTACTATAAGTCATGTCAAGAATCGTTTGTACGTTAAAACTGTCTAACGCTTAGTTATAGAAGATACCGGTCGATACAAGGGCTAACTTCTTGGACAACAGCAAACATTTTTTCTTGCAGCACAAAAAGATAATATTTTTTCAATTCTTGAACTTGCTCCAAAGAAACTATATAATTAACAAAAGATGCAGTCATTTTTATATGGAAATTTCCACAGTTGATGCGTTGTTGCTTCTCTTGGTCTTGAAAGAACCGTGAAATGAGGTTGAAGTTACTTTTGAATCATTTCTACTCTTCAGGATTCAGGGTTACACTTGCACGAGGATGACTCGTTTGCAGTGTCACTAATGAGGCGAGATTTCCGTATTTTATAAAGTCAGCAGACGTCTGCTGATAAAGTCTGATAAAGTCAGACGATCATTTTCTTTGTGAATGATGAATTCAGGTTATATACTCTTTCATTTAACATTTTATTTTGCGGTGTATAAGTCGTGATGATTTTGATCTCACTGAAATCTTTCACACACTGAGTGATAGTTTTGAAAAATTGTGCAATTTTAATATTTTTTTTCTCAATAATTTCAAGTGAATTGAATCGTCCACCCAAATACACCATTTCAACGGTTTCATCTTCACAAGCTTTCTTCATTTGCACGAACAGGTTCTTATCCTCCTCAAACAGTTTTGCCATTCTCTGGCATTGAAAAACAGAGAATTTATTTTCAGTGATCACTAGCGGTCGCATTCCATATTTAGTTTTATCTTTCTTAATATCTGTTATTTCGTATCCTTTTGTTAACTTCTAGGACTGTCAGCTTCTTTGTTGGAAGAAAGTCTTCACTACGAGCGGTTTTTTTTTAATTTTGAGAACTCCATTTCAATTTAAATGTTTTCGTTAAAGTTTGTGATCCAATTCGCACTTACATCACTTCTTTTAGTTCACGAATTTTATTTAGAAATAGGTTCAAGCGATTCTTTAGCTACGTGTTGCCTTTGTTCTTTAAAATCTGGCATCTGACAATAAACTGATGAAGGAGTAGAGAGGGCCTCCTTTTATAGACTCTTCCCCCTCTACCAATTTCCGGAGCCTTTTGCACAATATTGTCTGATATTGCTTCATATGATGCAACATTGTTCTAGAAGGTTCTAAATTATATTTGTCACGTGTGGCAGATAATTATTTAACATCACAAAATGCAGTGCATCATTGAAAATAACCTTGAAATTCTTTAAGAAAATAATTGCACAGTAGAAGTGTGATCCCGTCAATATATCTCCTTCTTTGCCTTAAAAAATACAGACCTGCAAAGAACATTCGAGAACCTTATACGCTTAAAATAAATAAAGTCAGGAATTTGCGAGTTAAAGTATTATCTATTAGGAAACAGTAAATCAAATTAATATTCAATACAGGAGTTCGTGACGTCATCGGAATATTTTTTCTCACTTAACCTTGACACATGCATGTGATAACATTGCAACTTTGTTTGTAAAAGTTAACCCTCGCACAATTGTGTAATATTGTCCTATAACATCATCATCAGATCTTCCAAGAATTTTCGAGAACCTTATACGCATTAAACAAATAAAGACCAGAAATTGTTCGTTAAAATATCTTCTATCAGGAAGCAGTAAATCAAATTAGTAGACAAAACAGGATGTCTTGCACAAATCCCCATATAAAATGTCACCCCTCCCCAAAGAAAGTTTCTAGTTCTGGATGAAATAAATCCTTAATTTTTCTTTTTTTTTAAATTTCAAGTTTTTAAGGGATTGGACAGGAGTACCTATGAAATAAAACCATACTAATAACTTATATTTTTAAGACCCCCCCCCCCACTGCAGCGCCCAAAATATGACTCAAAATGAAAAAACTACATTTTCACGTATATCATTGTTAAGTTTTAGCGATTATTTCGTCTTTTCTTTACAAATAATTACTAACTTATAATTTTACTATTTCCCATGACTTTCTAAAGAATGTCTAATTGTGAAAATAAGTTTAACTTATTTAAATTCCTAAAAAATTGTAAAAAATAATCGTATTTCTGTTTAAAATGTAATAGTTGGTCAATGTTTGGAGTAGATACTTTTGTAAACGTTACATAATTATTTAAACAATTAATTATTGTTTTCAAACAAAACTTCTACACAATGATTCGGAGAAGTCCAATTTTTTCTCAATTTGGTATTCCATGCTAGTTTTTGTTGAATAAATACATAATTTTGATACATTTCTTCTAATCTTTAAACAATCTCTGTCTGTTTAAGGAATTTTTAGTTAAACAAACAGTTTTTTAAAAAACTTTTGACGAATGAAATAATATAATATTCTCATAATTATTCTTCTGATTTTATTGTGTATAAAAAAATTATATATTAACAAATTTCCTCAAAAGTTTAAATAAATATAGTTTGCTTAAACGATTATTTTCCAGAAAATATTTTTCAAACCGAATTTTCTTAATTAAACATAATGCTGTATGATTTCTCCTGAAGATTATCTTTTTAGTTATAAATTTTATTATTTGGTTGAAAACTTAACTAATTCTTACCAATTCCTACAAATTTGTCTCTTTGGGTTAAAAGTTGAACTCTTTCTGTAGAAAATGGACCTTTTGTTTAAAATTTATATTTTGATGCTAATAAATCTTTATTAAGAAAAATGTCATCATTTTTCGTTAAACATGCATCTGATTATTTCAAAATTAAACTATTTTGTTAAAAAGTCATATTTTTTGGTTGAAAATTATACTGTTTTATTAAAAACGTAACTGTTACCTAGCAAATTTAAACTTTGTCTAAAATTTATATTTTCGTCTTTTTGGATTATAAATGCAAGTTTTTTCGTAGAAACTTATTTTTTCATTAACAATACATATTTTTATCTTGAAAAGTCAACTGAAATCTTTTTGGAATTAATTCGATTATTTTTTTAATTTTGTCTTCAATGACAATTCATCTGTTTTTAGAGAAGCTTCTTCTTTTTTTTATAAAAATTTAACTAATTGCCAGAAAATTCTTGAATTTGATTAAAAAATCAACTTTCTGGTTAAAAATTTGTCTTTTTGGATTGAAAATTCAATTTTTTGTACAAACTTATTTTTGTTTTAAAATTTATATTTTCATTGTGAAAATTTAACTGAAATCTGTTATAGTAGAAAATTCAGCTGCCAGTTTTCGGAAAATTTACTTTTGATTTAAAAACTCATCTGCTTTTGTAGTTAGTACAAATTTCATTTTTTTAAAGGTAAATGTCTTTGGTTGAAAATTTAACTGTTAATCAGAAAAACCTTTGCTTGTTTTAAAATTAGTTTTTTTAACTTAAAATGTAAATTTTCCATTTATTAATTCTTTTTTTTTTGTTGCAAATTATCATTTTTGAGTAAAAAAAATAATTTTCTTGGTTTAAAATTTAATATTTGTTAGTTGAAAATGCACCAGTTACGAGGAAAATAAATTTTTTCCTGCAAAGTCAAAATTTTTGCTTATAAATTCAATTTTTGTAGTGAAAAATCGTCTTGTGGCTTAAAGCTTTGAAAAATTAGATAAACTTTTATTTCCCTTTTAAGTGAAGAATCTTTATTATGTTCAAAATTCGTATTTTAGGTTTTAAACTTATTTTTTTGGGTACACGTTTCATTTTTTTTATTGTAATATAAACTATGACACTTTTTTGTTAGGAGTTTATCTTTTTATGTTAAAAATATAACTGTCATTTTAAAATTAAATTATTTGGTTGAAAATTCAAGTATTTTGTTACAAAGCTAATTTTTACCGTAGAAAATAGCAGAATTTACTATTTACTATTCCTATAAATCATTCAATATTACGCTTAATTGAGCAAATATGATTTTAAAATATGGATTTTAAAAATAAAAATTGTTTAAGCAAATAGAGACTTGTTAAAAATCAGAATAAATTTATTCAAGTTAAGTAATTATTCAACGTAAGGTAGGATAGGATAAAAATTTGAAACTATGTTTGATATCTCTCGCTCAATTATTAGAAATTTTTTAAATAAAGAATAATTAACTTTTTAAATAATTAGATAATTTTTATAACCAAAATTATCTACTCCAAAAAACGACAAAATAATTGTTTAAATAAGTTAAATTTACATATTTCAATAATTAAAGATTGTTCCAAAAGTCATTGGTAACATTTAAATTATCCATTAGTATTATTTCCCCATGTTAATCAAATGGGATTTGGAAGTGCCCAGTGGAACGTGTTAATATTCGAATTTAAAAAAAAAGAAAAAGTACGGATTTCTTTCCTCCGGAATTGGAACCTTTTTTGGCGTGAGGGTGAACATGGTTCGGTCCACATAAAACTGAAAAAACATATTTTTTATTCCTTTGATTAAAAAAAAATAACAAAAGAAGTATTTTTTTACTTTCCTAAATAGGATTGCATAAACGATCATTTATTTAGTAATCTTTGGCATTTTTAGTAAGATTTTGCACGAAAGTTATAAAATTAAAAAATGGGTAGTATTTTCTTTATGCAGAGTGCAACAAATTTTCGCATCCTCCAGACCTAATATTCGTTTGTTGCACAATTACGTTTCTTTAAATAAAATAAAATTATTTGAATATTCTATTAAAAAACTCTTTTTTTTTAGTCTATAAATTTCAACGAGAAAGCGGAAAGAGCATGAGAATCAACATACAAGTACATATCAAATAAAATCATAGCGCGTGCTTTATACACAATAAGACCTTGCTTCCGTTTCAAACTCATTTCGTGGCTTCTATTATCCGGGTCAGGTAAATTTTCAAAATCGGTTCAATTTTCCTGCTAGGAGGTGGAAATTCTCAGTATAAAAAGCTGTCACTTTTTCCCACTTTCTCATTTACGTTTACAATTTGAATCGTTCGTTGCCAACAATGAAGATTCTTGCCGGAAATATACTTCTTGCTATTGCTTTTTTCTGCTTGATTATGTTGGTAAGTGGAGAAATATATATACGGAAATATTTTCAAATTTTCATTTCTATTTGATAATAATAGTCTTCTGAATGTAAATATTTCCATAAAGTTGGTGCAAAAATGAGATTTTTGGTGGTCTATCAGAAAGGCTTACCAAATTTGTTCGTTTACTGCTAAAAGTAATTCTTTTTTTTAAATCATTCAGCTTTAACCCATGCCCCTGAGCTTTTAATACTGAAATGGGGACTTAAATTAAGTAATGCTCAAGAAATAATGTTCACTTATAGACTTGATTTTTGACTCCACCAACCCCACTTTATTGTGCCCGGAAAATGCAAACTAAGTAGCAGTTTATACAAAATTCAAGATAAAAAATATTCTTTTAAGTGTGTCAAAAGTCATTATTTTTAATTGATAAGTCAAAAGTTTTCAAGTTTATTTTTAAAAAAATTTTAGTTACTTGAACAATTATTATCTGCATAAACAATTATTTTTAAATTATTTCATTTTTAAACCATTTTTTAATATATTTTATTAAGAGTTATTTTTAAAATCGATTTGATAGCTCTAGCCGACGAATGCGCGACATTAATTCCAGAAAATAATAAATTTTCCCAATTTACAGGCCAAAAAAGTCTGAATGAAATTATAATTGTTCGAAAAATTGAAAACTAGTACATCTTCTTTCAATTTTTTCGAAAATTAACAAATTGTGGGGATCGATAACCCAAAATTGACATTTGAATGATTGGGTAACCCTTATGTACCACGAACTAATAAACTTTCTAATTGACATGATAGCAAAACTCGCGAGATAAGAAGTCGTAACCAGCAAACCAAATATAGCACCTTTAATGTGGACATAATAAATCAAACAGAGTCATTCCCGCAGTAAATCTTAACAAGAAACCTGATGGTGGCCTTAGTTTTTACCTTGAGAGAGACCTTAAAGGTTATTTCAAGTTCACCTTAAGGTCATTTTTACTCGAATGTATGTGGTCACATTGACCACATACAGAGTCAGCCTTAATTAAAATGGCCATAGGGTGAGCTTTAATGTTATCGAGAGCATATGACCTAAGTGCATACATGATTCTAAAATTTTATGTTCCTTCGAATGCGGGTATCAAGGGCGTTTCGATTAAAAAAATATTGAACTTGAAATAACATTGAAGGTCATCCTCAAGGTCAAAACTAAGATCACCCTCGGGTTCCTTGTTAACAGTTACATTTGTGACAACGGTATAATTATCTAAATATATTACTATCAATAATAAATCTGTTATCTCAACGTATATCAGGAAACCTCAAGAATCTCTTTTTTTACAGAATCATCAACAAGTGAACGAGAAATGGAAGAAAATTGAAACGAATCTGCAAGAATGCGACGCCAACTGAGCAAGTTCCATTAATTTTTTTAATGATTGCAGACTGCTCGTGTAAAAATTCTTCGACTTGGTTTCGACTTGAATGGCCTCCAATCCAGACATGCTGAAGTCGAAAAGGTCGACTTGAGCATGTCTCAGTTTTGAGACGGAGCCAGATTTCAATTTATGTCTTCGGACAAGTTTTTATATCTTGAAGATATATATTTATGTCTTGAGTCGCATATTTACGACTCCAAAGCGAGAGGTTTATAGCTTCGAGTGTATACCTGCCATAAAAGAAAGGTCATTCTGACTGTCATAAAACCTAATCTTTGTTCTTAGGTATTTCTAACGGCTTAGGAGATCCTTCTAGAAAGTTATAATTTTAATCTTATGTCTCGACCCAGTTTTGAGACGTAGCCAGACAACGATATCCTGATGACAAACTGAAGACATCTCCA
>JAWWLR010000155.1:85071051-85081092 GCA_035041075.1 Acraspis erinacei | reverse complement strand
CGCATAGCTACAGGTACGAAAATAGAAGCCGCCTTTCGCGAAAATATCATCAATCGCTGGGGAACTCCCCAAGTACTTCTCACTGATACTGGGACCGAATTCTTGAATAAAAGTCTCCATCAACTGGCTCAGGTATTTAATCTTACCCACACCACAACCCCTCCCTACCAACCACAAGCAAACACCGTGGAAAGAGTTAACAGAGTCCTGAAAACCATGATAGTTTCATATACTGATAAGGACCATTGTACATGGGACCAACACCTTGCCGAATTCCAATTCGCGTATAATAGAACCCACCATACCTCGCTCAAGTCCTCCCCAACCTTTTTAAATTTAGGCAGAAACCCACAACCAATAAATTCTCTTAAGCTTCGATCCAATGTCGAATCTAAAATAGAAACTCGAGAACCTGAGTCTTGGAAAAATAGGATGACGAAAATAATATCTTTGCGCGATTGGGTGATCAAAAACATAGATCTCGCATTTGAGAAACAATCGGCACAGGTAAGTCAAATTCTGTAAGGGAGATTTAGTCCTGTCCAGATCTCGAGTTCTTTCCTAAAAAATCAAGAACATCTCCTCGAAACTATGCCTCCGATACGTTGGCCCCTATCGAGTCTCGAAAGTGTTATCGCCCACCGTTTATGAACTTTCAGACCTAACGGGTGAATTTATAAGCAAATCACACATCGAGGATCTAAAGCCTTTCGTTTCCCCACTACCCCAATGATTCGGTAACTTGACTCAGATGGCGAACTCAATGAAGACCCAGGACGAACCCGCTAGTTACCTTCAAGGTTATGAAGGCCTCATCACGATGATCCAAAATAAGTGGCCGGGCATCTTCACGGCCCTGCTCGAATCACAGCCAGCCGCGAAGCGCGCCTACGAGTTCCCCGCGACGGCCGTAATAAAGGATTGGCTGACAGATGAAGAACTTCTTCAAGAGACCGTACAAAAATTCGACCTATTTTAAAAATCGCAAAGCGAAAATTGCCGTACGGCAACCCCAAACACCCTCACTCGCAGATATCCTCCTCTACTTTGCCCCATCCACCTCTCCTGCTAAGAAACTCAGGACCGTCGCCACAAAAACCTCCTTACAGGTACGCACCGTAGCATGCCAAACCTCTCCTCCCTCTACAACACCCCAGAAAATTCCCTTAGCCTCAACCTCCCAGCATCCTCCTATCCCTATGATGAGCCGCAAAAAACCTGCCGCACCAAAACCTAAACCCGTCCCCTCCTTTCCTGAAAAGTTCCTGTTCCCAAAGACACGAACCCCCGCACCCTTCGGTTCATTCGTACCACAGCGCGTTTTGGGTGTTGGAACTGCGGGAAATCCGGCCACAGGCATCCGTAGTGTCAGTTCCCATTATCATGATTCTGTTACAGGTGTATACTATTTTTCTAGTAAACTATTTTCGCTTAAGCTTATAATGCCGATATTTTTAGAACTAACTTTTAGTGAACTCACCTTTAATTTTTCTTTTTAATAATTTGTCACCCTTCTTGCGATTTACTGTTGTAGAAAAATTGAAATTGTCTATATTCTATATGATTTTATTGTTTTCTCTTTTACCCCTATATTTGTCTTTTTTGTATATATATTTTTTAAATAGTGAATAAATTGTTCTTAATTATGAGGAGAAATTTGAGCTTTGTAATTATGAACCACCCCCTGTACCATTTTGTGATTTGATGGAGCTAGCAAATTTTTTGTCAACCCTAACGTTTTCTCATAAATTGCTGTTGTTTGTCTTTATCTTGGTTTGAAATCTTTTATCTTTTGTTAACTTTTGGTGTCGTTAATATAGTCCCTTTTGGAATGTAGAATCCGTATATTTTTTTTCTCACTTACTTTGATTGATTGGGTTTAACTTTGTCCCAAGCAAGGACTGGCACCCACAAATCTAGGTTACGTTTTGGTTGTGTCTAAATTATTAGTAAATAGTATTATTAATTTTTATATTATTTAATAGTATTATTAATTCTTAAAGTATTATTAAATTATTAGTAAAATAGTAAATTTGTATGCACAGGCCGTAAAGTTTGATGTAGTGGGCGTGAAGTTTCATGTCGGCTCAACGGCAAAGTGCCCATATGCGAACGTCTTTGGGCTTGAAGTGGTCACATTATGCTTGCTCCACGTGCATGCAATGAAGCTTTTAAATAAGAGTCGGGCAAAAAATAATTTCTTTCTCTGCGTGCCTCTTAGAATCCGTCTAGATCCTAGTAGACTCCCACATCTTGGAACAAAAGAATTCTGGATACAATTACAGTAGGCCTGTACAGAACTCCTCAACGCACTTTCGAATAATTTCTCGCTCTGCGTATCTGCTAGAACAAGCCCATTCCTTTGGCCTCTTACCCACTCTATGATTTTATTGATATCTTTAATATAACTGTGAAAAATATCACTACTAAAATGATGTTGAAACATAATTAAAACGAAAGAATCGTATAGTTAAAACAAAATAATAGGTATATTTGTTTTGTTTTACGGACTTTTTACAGTCTAACTTTTCGTCAAGTTAAAGCATGATTAAGTTAACCACTCTGTATAATTGTCTGAATTCTCACCTGTACTCTTGACTCAGGCAAGTTAATTTTAAGTGCAACTTCCTCGCGCATGAATATGTCAGGATACCGTGTTTTAGAGAATAAACCTTCCAATACATCTAATTGTGCTCGGGTGAAAGTTGTTCTTTCTCGGCGTTGTTTCCTGGGATTACCTGTTACAGATAAACATAAGAAGATTTAATTTTGTAATTAATTTTATCGTGAAATTACACTAAATACGTGATAAATGTGATAATGTCTAAGTTCTAAGTCAGGTTCTATCCACAAAGCTGAAATCAACCGGAAAAAAGTAAGTTCAAATGAAAATTCAAAGGATGCCGCATTAAATGTATGGGAAAATAGCTTTTAGTGGATTTGGTTAAAACAGGGTAAATATGCAGACGATAACGGCCTAATCAGATATCTGAAAATATATTTTTTTAAGTACAGGTTTTGCACCATATAGCTTAAACGCTCAAAATCGTTGAAGAAACAATATACCCCTATATACACTGGAAGAGCAGACACTGCAACGCCAACGTCAAGTGAAAACAAGGCTTGGTTATTTTAAAGATACATATTGCGTGTTTATTAATACAAGTGAACGCGCTCAAAATATCTACTTGCTTGAAATACTGACTCGCGCTGTTCCACCCACACGAGGGATGGTCCTTATGGTTCACGGATTCTGTAAAAAAAAGTAATCTCGAAATTGTTATTAAAAATTTCAAAGTATAATTTTTAAAAAGTTTTTTAGTTAGAATTATGAAGAGAATAATGGGAGTGGAAACGTCTATCGTGGGAAATAATATGATTTACGGTTTCAAAAAACCATGCCACAATAGTGGCCGCAAACAATCGTTTGCGGAAGGTCTCCACCGTTGTCCCGACATGTTCCGTTTGCACAAGGTGTATAAAATACATCTTTCTCAACTAAGTTTAGTTCTAAATAAGGATTGGCTCACGCAATCCAGTATTCTCATAACCCTTCATTGTAAAACAACTACTGAGTGTAAAAAGTTTGAAAAATATATTTTTCCTGAGAAAGTTAATTTCTAAATATATATTGGCCGCTCTAAAAAAAATTTTATAGGGTCTCGTTATTATACAATTATTTCCGAATTCACCGGGTTTAAAAAAATGCAACGTCTTTGAAGAAGTGCACCGTCCTTTTAAAATAACTTCTGAATGCACCTCGTCAAAGGTATGTTTTAAATTGAGATTGGTCGCACCCTGCATATTTTTCTCATGACCCAACATTGTACATCAACCTCGAAGCGCCTGAAGTCTAAGAAATACCTCCTTGTTGAGGATTTTAAGTTCTGAATTAATATTGTCCGTGCTTAATCAAATTTTATCGGGATCCATCATTTTGCAACAATTGCCAAGTGCACCAGGGGTAAAATGTATATCCCTCGAGAAATTTAAGTTCTATGTAAAGATTGGTTGATCCCCACTGATTTTTCTGATGGTCTGTGATTGTAGAAACTTTTCGTTAAAAACGTACTGAAAGTACGTTAAGTTCTAAATGAATATTGGCCGCACTCAAAACATGTTCTGATTACCCGAAACTATAAGAAAAACTTCCAAGCGGATTCATCCGTTCTTTTTAATTGACAAAATTCTGCTTACATCTCAAACATCCTGCAGGAAGATGTATTTTGTTTAACTGGTGTGAGCGGAATGAGTTGGGATAGAATTAGTAATACCTAAGTTGTTAATAATAATTGATAAGCACACTGTTTTTTTATGCATACTTTCAACAGCGAGAATTATAAAAAGATGTATTGGGCAAAAAGCATACATCTTCCCCTTATTAAATAATGATTCGTGGCTTCTTATAAATTAAATAAGATTGTGATAAGAACTGATTAGATTTTCACTTGTATTCTTGAAAATTTTGATTTAATATGAAGATAAAGATCGTACTTCAAGCTCAATTATAAAAAGCGGAACTTGCTGTTGCATTTTATTGAAATATCTATTTTAATTTATGTGTAATTATTAATAATGACTGATTTTATTCCACTCATTTAATCACGCACACTGAAGTTGTTAAAATGCTTTAAACATTGGCGGTCGTACATAACGCGCTGCATTTTACTTTTTATTTTCATCGATGACTGATGGTTTGTCATTTAATTTGTGAAAAGACGTGAGATTTATCAACTTCTGCTGTCTTTACTGTTTATTGTAGAACTGAAGCATCTAAGTCGAATAATGCACTTTCTTCACTTCTGATTTTAAAATTCGGGCCAAGAGTCTCGACCGGCTGCTCCGTGGCTTGGTAGAGGAACGCTCCTTTGAAAATCATCTCGTGTTTCCTGAACATTTTCAGGAGAGGATCTCAGCCATTTGTAACTATGTAAGCTGTACTTACAACAATTCCGTTATGAAGTAATTTCAGATTCAGAAGTCCGCTGCCACCTTCATGGCGTGAGATCTTTAGTCGTGGAGATGGCAAATAGATATACAAGCTCTTATTCATATTCATGATCTTATTGTGGCAATATCAAGGGCCGTGAGCTCGTTCTTGCACCATTGATCCTATTTATTTATTGAGACTATTTATAGGTCTCTTCAGTGTCAGGATGCCTCGTAAAACTTATATCCACAAGCTCAATGTTCGTGGGAACGCCAGTAATCTTTTCTCTTCTTCAGGTGAATTTTGGCAGAATTGTAAAATCCCAAGTCTATATTAATATCTCATTTATACTTCTTAACGTTATTCAAATCACTCTGCAGTTTACTTTTTGCTAGAAGCATATATCTTCAGGTCATCCATATAAAATAAATAAGTGACATAATGCTCGCGATGGTTAGTCTTGCCGCAAAGGAATCCAAAATAATTTCCTAGTGCGACAGATAGAAGCAGAAGAGCGAGGCAAGAAAGTAGATAATTTCACATGATAATTTCCAGATGAGATAATAAATCTAGTTTTCCAAATCGCCATCAATATCTCTATGCGTCTCAATAAGTGTGGATGAACCTTCTAGCTTTCCACCAAACAGATCATAAGTCTTTGAGAGGTTGAATAGAAAGCTTTTCGGTAGTAAATCCAGGTAATAGACAGAACGCACTGCTGGGCTACTGTATCTTTGCAGGCGCACCTGTCAATTAGGAGGTTCTCTGGGCAGGCTAAATTCTTCGAACAATCCTGTTGTTTAGGACGGCTGTAAAGATATGTCTTGTGTCTTGTGTCTTACTCATACAATCTTCTTTCTCAGGTCAAGCAACCGTCTTTTTGCCATTTTATTCATCATCGATTTTAGCTTTCGATTTGATTAAGCTATACCTGCCAAAAGTATCTGCTGAATATGGTTAAGATATTCAATAATAATTAAGTGACAACAATTGCAGAGGGATCTTTTCGATAAAGCAATCCATAACCGAAGGCTTAAAAATCGTGCCGCCTGCTTATCCTTACATGAAGGGCTCTACAAGTATGGACGAACGCTTTCTACAGATGTTCGTCGGAACAACAAGTTATGAGAACTACGGTGTATCGAAAAATGTAATATTCTGCTTTCGTCTTTAGTTAGAACTCTACGTGATTATGATCCTAACATTGATTTTTGAAAAGAAGGGCGAACTAGCATCAGTCCTGCAAACAAAAGAAGATCCTCTTTGAAAATTTTGGATCGTTCCGCTAAAAGCGGTGTTATTAGTAGGAGTAGTAGTAGTAGTACACTAGATTCTGGTAGTGATAATTTGCAAACAGCTGACAGAGGCCTGACATAGCTCTTCTTGACTTCGAGAAACGAACCATGTTCGTTATCGCATTTCTAATACCTGCCGACAAAAACGTCACAGCCAAGGAGAATGGAAAGAAAGAGGTATAAAAACCTTATAAGGGGGTTGTTACAGTTACATCCCGAATATTCTGTTAAGCTGGTCATCCTTATCATCAGCCCTCTGGGAGGTGTGAAAGCCTTCTGTTTAGTTAAAATGATCAACTTGACATCAAAAACATAGGATTTAAATTTCATTAAAGCCTACACTATACCTAGTAGCTCTTTTTCGTAATTATTAATGATTATTCAGATTGCTTAAAAGTCCTGCTGGCGAATGATGTTGGTAAATGCATCTCTTCTCCGCCAATTTGGTAAAGTACGGCTTCTAGTGCTACGCCAATGATATCAGTTTATATATACAAAGTCTTTCTTGAATCGGAGTATGGCAGTTCATTAAGTTCCTGAAATTTTTTATCCGCCTGAAAAAAAGTTTACTGAACTTACAAGTGCTACCATAATTATATCTAAACAAAAAGGAGAAATCTTATAATCATTTCATTTAACTTTATATAAAAATGTAATACATTCAATTGAGTTTGAGTGCAATCTCACCTGCCAAAAAATGCTAGCCAAAAGATTTACACGAGCGCTATAAGATAATTAAATAGTTTCTAATTATAGTAAGGTTTTTATTTCCTTATTTATAGTAGCCCTAAGAAATATCGGCAGGAGTTAAGTTCTTACCCAGACTGGTCTTTGTTGATCGATTTGCAATTCGTGTTTGTTAAAATAAATCCTACCTATTTTTCTTGTTAAACGTATTCCTCTTATATCCTCGATCAAAAATGTAATCTGTATAGTTTTTTATTTATTTATCAATTCTATTGTGTTCTCACAGAAATAAATTTTGTTTCTGAATATTTTCAATGAATCAACCCCAAATATAAATTCATACCTTCGGAACTATAAAGAATATGACTGTTTCATGCCATTTTCCCATTTTAAAATTAGCATAAAACTGATGTTTTAATTTTGCAGGTTACACTCTATTAGATCTTACTAAATTTTTTCTAATTATTGCAATAAATATCACTTTACTTTTAATTTATTTTAAAACTGGAGCCTTTATGTTTTGAATTTCGACGTAAATTACTGGAAGCATTGTACGATATCATTATATTCATTGTTCTGATCTATATTATTACCACCATTTCTTCGTCCATTTTTCCTGCTTTTATAGCTCGCATTTCCTGACAGAATATTTTCTGCCTTATAAATCTCATTTTTAATGTTAAAACTCGATATTCTCTGATTTCTGTTCTAAGGTTTATTCGTATTTCAGTAATTAGTTTTATTCTATCACTGACGCTGATTATTTTGATAATTTCAAAGCCGATTAGTATATCATCGTTTCGAAACTATAATTTGAAATTGGAAATAAACATAGTTCTGTCGACTATCAAAACCTTGATTATTTTCGTCAATGTTGTCCTCGATTATAATGGCACTGATTTTAATAGCTACGATATTTCTGGCGATCATGACCGCGGCCGTTATTTTTCAAATTTTCACCTCACCTTATCGCTGTCGCAATTATTTTGATACTTATATGCGCCTGAAGAACACTAATTTTGATTATAGACATAATTACCAGGTGGTGAGTATTTCTTATTTTTGGTAAGATATATAATTTTTCCTTAATATTTTACATTGTATAGGGTAAAATTTAAAGATCCCGCTTGTTGTAAACATTCTCAAATTCAAAAATTCACGTTTTTTTACCATTTTACAGAATTTAATGCTCGTTAGTGAATTCCGAGTCGTGTAGCCGACTCAGGTGTAAATGAGTCACAGCATCCTTCTACCTAAATATCAGAATTCAATTAACAGCCGCGTGCTTTAATCATAAACTCGGAGCTGTTTCGACATCCTTTAAACAACCAAATAATTAACCTCAGAAAATGTTTAAATCGAATCAAAATTACTTTTCAAAGCAATATTCAGAAGCTGGCCACGGAGCCAGCTTGTGAATAACAAAAATGATGTTAACTAATTAATAAATGCGGAAACTAATCATCCCGCGAGACGGTCGAGAAGACATGCTGCGGGAGGTTCACGTGACCCTACCGTCTGATTCTCACGGAATCAAGAATACCTTTAATTGGGTCACGAATAGATATTCCTGAACAGAATTCTTCAAATATGTCTCGGAATTTGATCGAACATGTCAAATCCGTCAAGTAAGTACCTTGGAACAGGGTCAGCGAAGATGACTCATGAGTCAAAAAGTCGTTCGAAATCCCTAGATCAACGTGGCGACCGACGTGATAAGTCCGTTGCACCGAAATATACGGGATTACAAACAAATTATAGACTTCCAAGATCTATTTTGATAATTGATCGTGTTGGTGCTACTGAAGTCAGCCAAGCCAAGTACTACATATATTATGATAATTCCACGAGTTAGTCGTTAATGAATTGGCAGAAGCATTTTGCGTTAATCATTATTTCACACACCTCTACTAACCACAGACCAATCCGGTAGAGGACCAACAGGATTTTCAAAACCATCATTCGATTCTTTATGGGCCAGGATTATGGAAATTGGGACTCGTAACTGATCAAGCAGTCGTGAACCAGACCAAATACTATAGCATCCGTCGCAGAAATCAACAGTTCAAGAAGGAGCATATTTTGACGAAGCTGACCCAATTTGTTATTCTAGAAGTTATATCGCAGATCGTAAAATAACTCGCTGTAAAATAGGGTCGCTTGGCCAGCTGGTATCACGTCTCACGTCTTCAGCGATATATAGAGAGTAGGATAAGGAGAGTGAAGATCCGGATGATCCGGAGGAGCAGGTATATCAAGCTCAACTCGAGAGACAACTACTCGAGATCCACAATTCAGACTCGGAGAAAGAACCCCAGAAAGATCTAGGAAACATCATTCACTGGGAATTCGGCGAAGGACAGCCGCATATGAACTCTGAACTGAATATGATTCAGCGTGTAAGACTGTAACTACTTAAGTTCACGATAAATAAAAATTACGCTTAACATCCAGCACCCCCAGGGATCAAACAGCAGCTGGGTCCTCACCGAAGGTCTGGCGAAAGCGGCATGAAATGTATTTATTGGTTGTGTGCTATATACTGGTTTTTCTAGGAATTGTTAAAGCAATCAACAATTGTTTTAAATTTGAAAAGTATTATAGGAAAGAGTCATTAACAAGATATTTAGTTGATTCCATACAAAAATTAAATCTGTTTATTCAGAATTCAAGGAGAAAATTATTTTAGATCCCGGAAAAATAGCTTCTCTTCAATAATTTGTTTATAACGCTATAAACACTTTTTTATTTATCGTAGGGACAAAGATTTCTTAGAAACTGATTGAGCTTTAATTTTAAGAGTAAAAAATTGGTGATGAATAGAATTTTAGTTTAAAAGTTGATTTTTAGCCAGTAATTTAAGCGCCTCGAACGAAAAGAAGCCTTTTTACCGTGTTAATGAAGTAATTTGCGTTTTTTCTAAGAAATAAATGACTACTTCGTAATGCGGAGGTATTTCTGAAAAAAATATTAAATTCATTTTAAAAATATTAAAGAAAAATGTCTACCGAAAAAATTTAACTAGAAAAAATTCGAAGAAAATGAAAAAAGAACATTCTCTCTTTAATAGGTATCCAGTTATGATCCTTCTTTTAACGAATTTTTTCTTGAAGGGACTGAAAAATCAAA
>JAWWLR010000155.1:84973230-84983580 GCA_035041075.1 Acraspis erinacei | reverse complement strand
CATTATTATAAAAAATCCACAAGGCTGAAAGTTACTGAAATTTTTGTGGTTGTTCAACACCCCCCCCCCCTGGATGTGACAAATGAACAATTTTGCTTATTTAGAATTACTTCGAAGTGGAAGTCCTTCGTTGACTGGCCTACCAGCGTGACTTGTGCTGCCACCCTGGACTGGCTGTCGGGAGACAAGGGAGGTAGAACGCTTAACGGGACGGTAATAGGAGCGCCTTGTTGCACGCGGTATGCAAAAGCGGTGCGAGAGAAATAAAAGTTCGTATTCCAATAGAGGATTAGGTTCTGTTATCATATGGGGTTTCCAAGGAGATGCTGGACTTTTCGACGACGGCAACGACATTCGTCAGTACGGGAGCGACTCTCTCCGTGCTGAAGTTGGATTTCTCCGTGTCCCTGAATGACCCTTCCAATATGGGAGTGATTTTCTCCATAAAAGGTGTTAGTTGCGATTGTGCTGTAAAGGTTGCATGCAAATGTTAGAAGGTAGGGGTCCAAAAGTTAGAAAGACGAGGTAGCTGAAAGTAGCATTTACTCAAGAATCGTCGAAGTGCATATTATGGGGACTCCGGGAGAAGTGACTCTCGGTCAGTTCAGTTCAAAATTCTTTATTGCTCATGCTTAAATTACATTAAATCTTGGTACATAGTTTTTTGGTTCCTATCTTAAACGACTTTACCCTAAATTAATTGATGTGTTCTGTTTGTATTTATTATTCAGTTGCGGGTTTTTGCATTTGTGATTCTTGTACTTAGGAAAAATATATAAAAGCCTATTTAGTTTTGTAGATTTAAAATTATATCACGTCTTAAACTAACTTATCCTAGGCTATGTACAGAGGAAATACTTTATCTGAGAGTATTGAGCTGCGAGGTGTATAGTATTTTGGAAAATTTGGTTTTGGTTTTGTTTTTGCAACAAATTCTGCTGTAATTTATACTTATTCTGAAAGATGTATCCTCATAACATAGCTTGGATGTATCTTTCAGTATTTCAAGAGTAGAGAGGTGATTTTCATAGAAGTCTTTAGTTAGTTTATAAATGTCGTGCTTAATTGTGGTGAATTTGAGTTTTGAGTGAAGCTCAGTGATTCTAGTATCCCTTTTGGCATTTCTAGAAATTCGTAGGCATTTGTTTTGAATTTTTTGGAGATGCTTAATATTGGTTTTGTAAGTGCTATCCCAGATTGGAGCCGCATACAATATGATTGGTCTGATGATAATTTCGTATACGATCAGCTTGTTACAGGTACTCATTTTGCTCTTACTACATAATAAAGAATATAGTGATCCCATTATTGCATTTGCCTTATTCCGCGCTATTCTAATATGTTTACTAAAGTTATGTTTTGAGTCAAGTATTACACCTAGATATTTGGCAAATTTGTTAGGTACAATAGTTTCATTATAAAATTGAAGTTCCGGCCACACTTTATTTCCATCATTATAGGAGCATATCGCAAGTTCCGTTTTATCTGTATTTATCTTAAGTTTTCATTTTACCAAATATTTCTCTAGCTTTTATACGTGCTTTTTTAGTTTTACTATTTCAACTTTTTTACGCTGAGAAGCAGTATATAGAGCTATATCATCAGTAAATAGGGCTATGTTAACACTATCAGACTTAGGTATATCATTAATATAATACAAAAATAATACTGGCCCCAATACTGATCCCTGGGGAACGCCTGCTACTACAGATTTCTCAGTCGATAACTTATCATTAATTTGTACCACGAAGGACCTATCACAGAGGTAATTTCTTATTATCTTAATCACAGATTGCAGTAGATTATAGTCTTTTAGTTTAACAATGAGGCATTTATGCCAGACGGTGTCGAACGCTTTTTCCATATCAAGAAAGAGAGCAGTTGTGCTATGTTTAATATTAAAGTTAGTGCTAATATAATCAGTCAGTCTAGTCAGCTGCTGAACCGTCTAGTGTTCCGGTTTAAAACCAAATTGTTCTGTAATTAATTGCTTGTTGACTCTTTCATGATCTTGAATTGTATTTAAAATTACAGATTCAAAAATTGTACTGAAGGTTGCAAAGAGACGAGGGCTGTATCTATGTGGACAGGTTTTATCCTTCCTCGTTTTATATAACGGCAAAATTTTTGCTCTTTTCACTCAGCTGGGAAGTAACCTTGTTTTAAGCATGCATTGAATATATTCGTAATTTGTGATATGGCTTTTTTGGGTAGATATTTGAGTACAAAATTTTTTATGCCATCTAGGCCAGGGGCTTTTTGGATTTTGTTCTACAGATAGCTCTTTTAATTTCTTTTGGGGTAGCTAGTTTAATTTCTTTTAAGTTCAATTCAGTTTTCATAATGATATTATATTGTCCCTCTATTTTATTATTATTTTCAGGTTACCCAAAATTAGCAGTTAAATAGTCAACTTTTTCAAAATTATTGGCAATACTTCAGCTTTGTCGATATCATTGTATAAGACTTTATCTAATGTTTTAAGTGGAGGAATTTCCTGCTTATTTAGCCCTTTTAGTGATTTTGCCGTTTTCCAAAGAGTATTATTCCTAGTTCTAAGAGAAGAAAATTTATCGCCCCAGTTTTTATTCTTATATTCTTGCAGTTTTAAGATTGAAGAACCTTAAATGAGATTAAAATCAAATGTAAAATCCTAATTAACGTCCAATAATCAAGTTAATGTAAAGAATTCCTGAAAATAAAATAAAGAATCCAACGAACAAATTTGGACCATCAGCACAAAATGTTCCTATTGCAATCTGAAAAAATGCCTCTTCTTCTCTAAAAAGAAAGGAAAAAGAACTTCTCCCTTTGGACAAAAACAAAAAAAAGCAATGAAAAATGAGAAGGCAACCAATCTAATCCCCTTCCTTCTCTCTTTTTTTAAACAAATTTCAAATGTAAATAATTTATTTTTAATTTCGTTCGTCTTTTTTTGTTTTTGTTATCAAACCACAGTAAGTTCACTGATCGCTTGTAAACTTAGGAAATTATTTTTACTTGATACTAGTTTTTCTTTTAATCTAAGCGCTAGTTTAAAGAGCTTACCTACATCACAGATTTGGTCGATTTCCTGAAAGACAGCCAGAACATCTTATATATCTGGAGATTCATTGCCTCTGCTTGGGGTCTCCATTTCTTTTCTACTTCTCGAGAAAGATTTTCTATCTTCCCAAGCTGATGCAGGTTGGCTAGTTCCTTTGGCTGGAGATTTTGCCAGTTGATTCAGCAGTCCTCTTCCTGTCAGTAGTGATGGGAAGTTTTGCTCTGGATTCTGATTCGAGTAGATTCTTTTATTCCGGAGATGAGGTTTTCTTTGAGTTTTAAGTTGCTCCACTTTTTTCAAGTGTTTCTTGTAGACCTCCCTGACAGTTGACACACGTTGGTTTTTGATCACGTTTTTTTGGGCAATTCGCCGTGAGATGATTTTTAGGGCATTTCATACACCGGGGTGTTTCATGACAGTTTCTGTTCCATGTCCGAACTTCTGACACCTGATGCACTGTGTCACCTTTCTCGGGTTGCGATATTTCTCCCACCTGATTCTCATGTAGCAAATAGCCCTGATTTTGAAGGTATCTTGAGTTTTTGTCTCTTTATTCAGGACTACCATATAAACAGGGTGATCAAAATTTAAGGTTAAAGTTGCAGTAGAGGTTTCATCCTGGTTATTCACTTTTTTCTTAAGTCTACATACATGATCTATGTTCAATCCTTGTCGTTCTAAATAATCCTTAATTTTTATCTTGGTGGAGTTATAATTCTTCTGCATTTCCGGGTCTCCAATAGTAACTTCATGTATGTAGTTGATGAGTAGGGCGTAGTCATCTATTTACTTTTCCAATATTATGGGAGGCATGCTTTGTTTATAGCTTTTAATGTTCTTCTCTTTTTGAGGTTCAGTTTTGATTTGAGTGTCTTTGTATTTTTATTCTCTTTGTTTTTGGATTTCTTGATCTCAGGCAAGTCTTCCTCATCCATTGGTACATCATTTTGGAGGACCAGGAATCTGTTGCTTGTCTTAAATGGCACTGTTTTCTCACTTTCTGTTCTGGCATAGGGCATGAACTTTTCACTTCTGTTCTGGTCCCAACACCTGTAGCTCGATGAGATGCGAGCCACACTCCTTCGCCTCTTCGTTAAGATTTGGTAAGACAACTCAGATACGGTCATCTGATTCTCGGGCTATACAATTTGAGAGAAATTTGATATGACTGTTCTTTAAAGTGACGTTAATTATCTTCATTATTATGTAGGTAGTGGTTGGCAGAGCCACCTCGACGTGGGTGACTTATTTCATGAGAAAGTCTTTTGGCATGGCGTGTTTGCGTAATGGATCAAAATTATATTTCCCTAGAGAAGAGATATGTTCAAAGGGTGATAATGATGTAGATTCGTAGAATTTAATGGCAATTTCTTTGATATACTCTGAAGTGTAGGGTAGTTGAAATTCTCTGTGAAGGAGAGAGTTCCTAGTATATCTGGGGGTTTTTATGATACGTCTGAGAAATTTATTTTGTATGATTTGAATGTGATTGATATTAATTTTTGAGGCGCCTCCCAATATTGTCCATGCATAAGTTATAATTGGTCGGGTACACATTTTGTAGATTAGGCAGCCATATTCGGGTTTTAGACTCGAGTGTCTATTAATAATAGGATTTAAGAGCGAGAAGACCCCGAGGGCTTTCCCTTTAGTTTCATGGATATGCTACTTCGAATTAAAAAGTTTATGAAGTTTATCCCCTAGGTATTTTACGGAATGTTTCCATTCTATTGGTTAGTGAATTCCAGAGCTTTTTAAAGTAGTTTTTAAATGTGTTGAACGGACCAGGACCTAGTGAATAACGCGGTGCCATCTGTATATAATCCAATTGAAACTTCGACGACCTCAGGAACCAGTATTCTTTATTTGATTGAAATTTAAGATAATGGCTTCGGTTAGCTTGAGCATCATGTGCTGCGCAGAGTGACCTTTTCCAAAACCGTATTGTTGCGGTTTAAGGATGCTGTTTTCTTCGAGGTGAAAGTTTACGCGAGTATTATTTTTTCAAAAATTTTGCTCATTGTATTAAGAAGACTGATAGGCCTGTAGCTCGTTGGATGATATGGATCCTTGCCTTTTTTATGAAAAAAAATGTGAGCTATTGCCCATGAGTTAGGAAAGTAGCGCAGTTGAATACAGGCATTGAAGATATTGGCGAGGAGAGTGAGAC
Organism: Acraspis erinacei; assembly: GCA_035041075.1. Taxonomy (NCBI): domain Eukaryota; kingdom Metazoa; phylum Arthropoda; class Insecta; order Hymenoptera; family Cynipidae; genus Acraspis; species Acraspis erinacei. The sequence goes on along the minus strand of JAWWLR010000155.1, from coordinate 84,978,364 downwards.
ACGAAATCGGAAGTTTTTTGTGGACTCAGTTTGAAAATGAATTAAGACCAGGAGCTTCGTTATTTTTAGTAGTTTTTATTTGTTTTTTAGTTCCTTATCTGTTATTTTCTTGAAATTATCGGTACTAGGGATTTTAAGAAAATCGGAGACAATTTGTTCACATTCCGAAATGTGCTGAGGGTCAGATGGCTCGTCATTTGGAGCGAAGTTACTTTCATAATTTGCCGCTAGGTGATTTGATTTATCGGTCGGAGAGAGCGCGAACGTTTAGTCTGGATTTTTAAGAGGGGGAATATTAGTTCGCGGCTTCGTTAGACCTTTGGTCATATGATATATATAGATTTATCCTGAATTTGAAGTTTACCGACTTCTTTATTAAATTTTTTGCATCGGTGCTCTTGAACTTTAATTGCTATAGTTTTCCGTACGTGGTTAATGATATTTTTAAGGATACAGCTTTTAGTTTTTTATGAGTTCGGCAGAGTTTATTGCGCGTGTGGATAGGGTCCTCAATCTCGGGGCTGAGAGGTGGATCGTATTTGTTAATGGTAGTCTGAGGGACTGACGCCTGAATGGCAGTTTTTATGCTCGAAGTAAGATTAGATATGGCTTCGTCAATTTGAGTGGTATTTGTTAGTAAAGGTTCGAAATTAACGTGAGATTCACTTGTTTAGGATTACATATAACAAACTATGCAATTCTTATTCGGTACTTCGTGGTACACATTGATGGTCCTTAAGATTTTTTTCGGGATACTTGATCCAGCTATCGTGAACACTCGAATTCTATACAATATTCCCAAAGTAAATTACGAAAAAAGATGAGCATTATCAGCTCGGCTATTACTGAAAGAGCATGCTTTTTTTCTCCTACAGCGGAACATTGAACGTCGCCTCCAAACGCTATCAACAAGAAAAGGTTTATTCGAATGTATTAAACTTATACTAAAGGGCAGTCAGGCAATCAGTTTAAGCTAATTTTAAAAGTTACATCCACTTCTTTAAAACTTGCTTTGTTTGGTTTGCTAGTAATAATTTAGTACAGTATATTGCCACTTAATGACAAATTCTAATTTTGTAAAGAAATTGCGTACAAAAATTCTAGACTTAGGCTATTTTCAAAAGTTCCGGGTGTTACACAACAAAACATCCAATTATTTAAACCACTGTAGTGTTGATCGCACAAAAAATAATTAATTATTACATTCTCATCCACAATGAGAAGGTATTAGTTTTATGCCAAAAATGACTGTAGCGAATTTCATCAAATGTCGACGTTTTGAGACCCCCTGAGTCAGAATAACAAGTTTTTACGTCGGTGTCTTTCTGGCTGGCGTCGTCGGCCTCGTCGTTGTTGTTGTGGTCGTCTTTATATCGGATAACTTTCGAAAAACTAGTCGCAGTGGATTGTGCTTTGACACAATGTTTGAGGCACCATAAAGAAAAATCGAGTTCGTTAACCCGTCATTTTTGATGAAGATTAAAAAAGTTAAGAGCTTTTTCAAAATTTTTGAGACACATTTGAAGCCAAACAAAGCGTGATATGGGAAAAAGTCAAGAGGGGCAAAACGTTACTTTTTCAAAGCACTACAAGATTATTTGATTAACTTTTTGAATTTTGTTTAAAAAATCGAGAATTCCAATTTTGATGGCACATAAACTAAATAATTATTACATTCTCATCCACAATGAGTGGGTATTCATTTTTTGCGAAAAATATCTCGAAAATTTCATCAAATATCGACGTTTTGTGGCCCCCTGAGTTAGAAAAACAAGTTTTTACGTCGGTGTCTGCCTATCGTCGTTGTCGTCTTTATACCACATAACTTTCGAAAGACTAATCGGATTGGATTGTGCTTTGGCACACAGTTTGAGGGACAAAAAAAAAGATCGAGTTCTTTAACCAGTTATTTTTGTAAAAAATTCAAAAAGTTAAAACAAAGCAAGATACGGAACGAAATAGATGGGCAAAAAATGAGTAGATCTAAAAGAAAATAGAAGGCTGGAGATTCTAAAAATATAGCAACATTTATTGCGACATTCAGTGATGGTGTGTCGGCGACTCTTAGCGAACAGAATACGAAGGCTCTTGGAAGGCGAGCAATCCTAGGAGGCGTCGCTGGATAGCTGGAGGTACTCTACAGGAGTGGCACCGTGGTTGGCGGCGATAACGTCTTGGGAAAAGGATCCATTCTTACCCTTAGTAGGCACGATGGCCGCGGAAAAAGAGATAGATAAGCTAACGCGGGACGAGACCATCTCAGACTAAACGACTAGTCCGGCGACCGAAAGCTCGTCGTCCGAATCTGCGGGGCCCCTCGGGGGGTTTCGACTCGACTCGGATGTGGCCAGGCAACCCTTTACTGTAGGGCGGCATCCAGCCCCTCATAATAGTGACAATATTATTACAGCACATTATGAATTATAATGATATAAATTTTTGGAATGTTAAATGTTTCAGCGCAGCTAAGAATATAATTTAATGCAAAAGAAGAAACAAATATTAAAGTAATCATGATAAATACAATTCGTGCTTTATTTTGCAATATCTGAATAAGCAATCACAGGCAGAGTTATATAAAAAATTTATTATATTTGATATAAAAATGTTGAGCGTAATGTAGAAAAGTTGATATTTTGGAAAAAATCGAGTGTGAAGCACGATAAAGGTGATGAGAATGTCTTCGTTAAAGCCGAAATATCTTCAATAAAAGAGAGTTCACAATCACAAAATTACGGTTGTCTATCCGTTGACCTTTGATTTTAAAAGGTCTGTGCACGAATGTGGGAGAAATGCAAAGACCGAGCAAACATGAATTACAGATCACACGAGTTTAAAACAGTCGGAAACTAATTTACGTATTAATGTTTATTCGTGTGGGTGTGCACGCGTGCGCTCGCATGTGTTTTTATAAATCGCTGCAAAAATCCTGATTTTTGTCAAGAAAATTATTTCGAGATATCTAAATAATTGCATGTTTCTTCAGTTTAACCATAAAAATGTTACGTCTAACATTTTATTTTTTTTTCAAACAAATTTAGAATTATCGAAACTAAAAAAATTTTTCTTGCGCATTTTCGAAAAATTTTAACTTCAACACAATGTTTTTACATTTCTAATTGTGATGATATGCGATGCTAGAAATGACTTGCATTGGCAAGATAAAATGAAATCCCTCATACCCGGAATTTGGTCAACATTATTTAGGGAAACCGAACGTCAGTTTTATCGAGATCGACTGTACCTTAAAATTTCTTTGGAAAGTTTCTGGCAGCCTCGTGATGAAGAGCTGTTGTATCAAGTTGTTCTCCACTACTTTCTCTATTCGGGCTTTGAGCATTTTCAACGTTTTCCTCAACCCTGATATTAAAGTCAAATCATATATTTCAGCATCGTTCTCCGCTGCGTTACATAGTTATGAAGAAACTAAAAATTTAAGCATTCAGCAGCCACCTTGACGACATGAAACGTCAAGCTACGGAACAGCAGTCTACGTCGGTTGCATAAATGTTATTCCTCACCGACAGTTTGGATGACCAACTCTGCCGACTAACGTATGTGTTCTCACTTTAGATACATATTGGGGCATTGCCTCTTGAAATCATCCGTATAAAATATATGTGATGTGCAAGTTCGCAGCAGGGATACCCGTGAAAACTTAGAAGTGCGCGAGATAGAGGTAATAATGTGATGCAATAGAGGAGAGGGTTCATGGTTTCCGCCTGAAACATTCCTATCTAGAAGATAAAACTGCTTGTAGTCACCCTTTGCTTCCCAGATGCGATAATAAATCTAATTTTCCATGAGGGCTTTAGCCACTATATTTCTGTAGGTAACCCAATATATCCGAACACACCTTCAAGTATTCCAACAGATAGATGATAAGTCGATGGTAAATTAAATAGAAAGTTTTCGGGCAGTCAAACCAGGCCATCGACAAGTATTCATTATAGAATGCTGCGTTTTCCAGATGCACCTGTCGATTAGCAGGTTCTCCCGAAATCCTTATAAATCTTATTTAAAGTCACTGCAAAATCCAAAAGTGAAGGATTCAGAATCATTGTAATTCTCTAAATAGTTCAGAAATCCCGAAAATCAGTTGTAAGACTTACAATATTGCGGAGATCCTAAACACAGTAATAGTTGAAGAACAATGGATAATCTGGATAAAGAGTTTTGGAGGGCATAAAAAATGTTCGAGAATCTTAAAAAAACCTCAGAAGATCTTCAAGAGATCTCATGAAATCCAGCTGGCCACAGTCTTGCAATTTGGAATCGTAGATTGCTCTCTCAAATTTTCAAAGATTTTAGGATTATGGGATTTTAAATAATTTATTTTACCATTTAGGACTGCTTTAAAACGTTATATAGATTGTGTAAGCAAGTTATTAATATGTCATTCTTTTTGGATCAGACAATTCGCCCTTCTTCGGAAAGAGAACTGTGCGTTCTTTCACCATCCATTCCGGAATGAGGTCGTGCATCATACACAGCACCGAGACACCAGATGGAATATCGAGTTAGCAAATCTGGCGACTGAAAGGTTCCTCGAGTGGAACTTCTGTGCCAGTAGCGCCAAACCAATCTCTAATTTTATGGATCGTAGCAACTTAAGGCCTATCCTGTCACTTTTTAAGCCATCGCCATGAATCAAGAATACATATCATAGAAACCGTCCGTATATGGCCAGGAACTCCAGACATCGAGAGAGGCAACGCTGTGGCTGTCAGGAAATCCCCGGAGCAGCACCCGCGGCGTTTGCGAGGTTATTATCTTCCCTTCGCCAGTCCCAGTCAGGAAGAACGTTATGTGTATGTTAAATAGCCTAGCCTTAGGTTTTTCAGTGATTGTTTCAGATTAATGTTGAATTTTCTTTTTCACTCCCACCCCGGCGACCCCCAGTACTTTCAAGGAGAAAAGGGCATTCTTATGCATATCGTTAGATGTTAAGGAATTTGAAATAATACACGATGTTAAGGGGGGAGGGGGTATAGTATTTAAACTTTTATTTTTGCATTTTTTAACATTTTTCTTTATGAATGCTCACTATCTCAAGGATATTGTGTCAAAATTTCAAGGTGATCGGAATAAAATTGACGGAGTTATGAATATCTGAGCGTCCGTTGCTCTCGGC
>JAWWLR010000155.1:84960204-84973130 GCA_035041075.1 Acraspis erinacei | reverse complement strand
GCCATCATAGCATCAGTAAAATGACATCTTGATTTTACGTCATTACTTGGTGCCATCATTTTCGTATTTGTCGTGATGCAACAACACTCCAATTTGTGACGAAGTTGTTTGGTTTACTTTATCTTTATAAACAACTTTCTCAATTTTCCTATAGGCGAATGATTTCTACTACTTTCGGCTTCTTCTGCTATTACTTCATCCTCTTCAATTTCGTAATCTGGCTCAATCTCATCCTCGTTTTGCAGTCTTAATTCCTTAAGGAAATCTTGTACACCTACATTTTCAACGTGAGCTATGCACCTAAAATGCTGGTCTTCTGAACTAAAATCAATACCATCTTGGTCCATAAGTACCTCCAATTCAGTGATAAATTTTGTGTTGCTAGCAGCGTTATCTAAAGTTATTCCTTGCACTTTCGTCTGCAGTTTATATTCTTTTAAAAAGTTTCGAAAAATATTCGCAATATCACTTCCAGCGTGAGCACCATTAGCGGGGGTGAATTCTAATGTTAATGACTGTAAGATCCAATCATCCTCGATGTAATGACCTACTTAGAAAGTTATAAAATGCGTATAAGTGGCGTGTAACTAAGAAAGCTACTCAAAGACAATTATTTCTTTTTGATCTTTTAATTATAGTTAGAAATACATATTTTATTAATTATTCTGAGCTTTTAATATATTATTTTAAATATAATATTTAAAAGCCTTTAACCTGTGATTACATAGAAGCAAATAGCAGCTACAGAGGTCCAACTATTTACAGTAAAAGATATCTTTGATACATTTTTTGTACCGTGTTGATCACGATTTCTTGCATATCCTTAAAAGCAAAAGAATTATGAATTTTATTTAGGTTAAAAATCATATTTCCATTAAAACATACTTTAAATATAGTAGAAATACTCCTCATTTCTTTTAAAAATTGCTTTAAAATTTGTTTAAAATTTATTTTAAAATGCTATTGAATAATACTTCTTTTGGCTGCTGGTCCACACTATCCGGAAAGGCTTTCTTGTATACCTCGTTGTGGAACTTTTTTAAATGTCGGGTGGTTCCCGTTGTATTCCTATCCTTCAATTTTATTACAATTTCCATATTTTTTGCGGAGCAGATCTTACATTTAGCGAACTTCTCCTTTTTATCAGTATAGCCATATTCGAAAAAGTTTTCCAGTACTTCCTTTCTCTCTCTTTTTGTGACTGTATTCGACTCATATGAATCTTGATCAATTTCCGACTCATCACTGAGAAGATTAAATTTTATAATATATTTAAAGATACGTATCGATAGATAATTTCCGATTATAACTTTTATGACCTCGATCCGGAGAAACACGAATCTGAAAAGGACCAGCGTAGTCCACCCCAGTATGAGTGAATGCCTTAGAACTAGTATTTCTAAAATCAGGCAAACTACCTATCAATTGCTCAATAATAGTAGCACGTTGACGAACATAACTTATACATTTACGAATTAAATTTTTCACTAGATTCCTGCCTCCAATTATCCAGAATCCTTGGCGCAGTTTGTATAAGGTAAGCTGAATTCCACCGTGCATGGCTCTTAAGTGAGCATGTCGATCAATTAGATCCGAAACGTGGTGATTAGGTAGAATAATCGGATGTTTTTTATTATAACCTATAGGAGCTTTGTGTATCCAACCTCCTAAACGCAGGACGGCTGGTCCATCCAAAAAAGGATTTAAGGCTTTCAAAGATGAGTTTGAAGAAATCGGTTGTCCCTTTTTTAAAGCTTGAATGATTTTCAGAATTGGGCAATTTTCCCAATTTCCTGCGCAGAACCTTAATAAGACGTAAAAAATAGACAGTAACTCTGATTAGTTTAGGCCATGATGAAAATTCATCAGCGAAGTCCAACATATTTAGACTTTCCTTTTTAACAAAATGAGCTTTAGGCATCGTCTTTCGCTCAAGGTCAATCTCCTTTGGCAGAGGAGAACGTAAATCAGGCAAGTCTCACAGGTACGCGAGAGCCAGGGTGGACCTTGCCACCACAATGCATTGTTAAGCACTTGCTCGGGAAAAATACCCCTTGAAGCGCAATTAGAAGGGTTGACCCCATTAGGGACTAGTCTCCACTTGGCATGTGTAATACGCTTGTGAACTTGTACGACGCGATTCGCAATAAAGGTTCTCCATGAAGAGGGATGCTTGCTAAGACAAGCAAGAACTACCGTTGATTTGGTGTGTCAGTATAAGGTAATTTTTTCAAAACCCATGGTATTTTTAGCAAAACTTACTGTGTTTTCTAGTAATTGAGCCACGCACAATTCTAATGAAGGAATACCATGTAATTCGCTCCCTGGAGTTTACTTAACCAGAGTACCTGTATTATTTGTTTAGCCTTGATTATGGCATGAGATAGACATCCCAATGGATCGTAAAGTTTAGCTATAACTGAGAAAAAGTTTTTCTTGGTTGGTTGATCAATAGAACTATAAGATTCAACCAGCGGTATTCAGCTAAGAAAGCTTCATATTCAGCTTGAATGTCTGGTTTGTAAATTATACAAGCCGGACTCTTTTGTAAAATTAATGTAGCTCTAGATAACGAGTTTAGGATGTCTATGGGAGGCCAATTTTAAAGGGAAGACGAACCATCTATTGACCTGTAGGTAATCGTTAGTACGTGGAATAGAAATATTCCTCGCAGCGCATTTCGTATTCTGTCAGCGAAGATGTTGATGGAGGTTCTTCCATTTCTTAAAAACGAGATAAATCTGCATGAAGTACCTCCTCAGTAATGCTGATATAGGTGGCGATAGATCCAATGTCAGACTAACTGCGTAATGGACCAGATAAAATTCCACAAAATATACTATTTTTTGCGGTTAGAGTACCTAATTCGCCCTGTTTTAAACCTGATAATAAGCCAGATCCCAAACGATCTGCTCCTAAGATAATATCTACTGGGAAAGTTTCGAAAGGATCAATATCAGCTAGGCTGAGCTCTTTTAACTCTTGTATATTTATTCCACTGGGATAATTAGGTGGAGAATAAGTTGTTAAGCTCTGAAGTACTAATGCATATAAATTTATTGAATTCAGATTACTTTCCCTGGCACGCATCCATACTTTAGAGATTTTCTTAGCGGTACCAATCAATTCTGCTCCTACTCGAAAAACTTGAGTATTAATCCTTTGATAACAAGGTCTTAAGATCTTGAGAACTTTCTCAGACAAAAAGCTACATTCAGGGTCCTGATCATATATAAAAATTCTCTAAATCGAACGGATCTACCTCTTTCTGATTCTAATTCCATAACATCTGTGGCTAGCAAGACTTGATGCGTTCCTCTTATAGTCGATGTAATTGCCTAATTGACCTGTTCATTTTCATTAGTTTGAGATATAGACACCACCAAAATTCGACCTTTACGCCAATATCATTTATGTATCTTGCATGAGAAACTGCTAGAACAACTATAAGTTTTAGGTCCTGGAATCAAACAATTGATACATGTGTTCTTTTGAAAAACGAATTCTTCCCTTTTATCAATTGACATTGCCCTCAAACTCTTACATTTAAAAAGGGTGTATTCTCTTTACAGAAGACAGATTTTGAATGAGAAGAGGTAGCATGCGTTTTAGCAGATTGCGACTTGTTAGATTAACTTTTTTCTGCTAATCCGGATTTTGAAAGTTTAATTGCTTCTAAGGTTTTTATTCTTGTCGCTAAAAATTTATCTAGATCTTCGTAAGAAGGATATTCTCTAGTTGAGCCTAGCTACGTGCCCCATTCTTTGAAGAAATTCACATCAAAACGTCGCACTGTTAAAAAAAATAATATTAATATCATCCCAATGTTCAGTTGGGCGTTTTAAATTTTGAAGCGCAGCAAAAGATTCATTCGTCATTTCACGCAGCAATTTTAAATCTTCAATATAATTATTGTTAACATTCGGGATACTCGCCTGTGTACTAAGATGAGCACCAATCAATGATCGCTTGTTGTCATCTCTTTTTTTATTTCCTTATCAGTAGTTTGAAAATTAACATCAGTGACTTTAATGTGTTTAATCAGATCCGCAGCCTCTCCAGTCGGTATATATACCAGAAAAAAATCGAATATTAATTTTCGGTAATTTAAGAACAATAGAATTTTGTTGTATAACATTAACTCTAGAGAAACATTAAAAAGGCTCCGAATCGTGTGGAAGAAATGCCTCAATTTAACAATTAATTAATAAAATTGTAAGCACCATGAAAGGTATCTTCGATTAAAAGAAAATAATTTAACGTAAAATAATGAACTTTGGGTCTATGTTCTGCCGAAGCAAGCTTTTACGACCGAGTAACACTTTTCACATTTTTTAAAAATAATTCAAGACGTCCACGATCAGTGGGAATATTCCTTTTCGCAGTGTACATTTTTTAATAATTAGATTCTGTATTTTCCGTATTTTTTGCTTAAAATTCAACTACTCTGTTGGCAAGTGGTCTGCTGCGTTAAAAATTGTGACATTATGGAAGAATATTTGGAAATAATTTTTTTGTTCGTTAAAAATGAATTTTTGAACTGAAGATTCAATTAGTGCACTTTTGTTTGAAAATTGATAATATTTAGTTACAAATTTCTTACAAGAAAGTTCAATCATTCGGTTGCAAATTCTAGCTTTTTCCTGGAAAGTTATATCATTTAGTTGTACATGCTATTGTTATTTTTTATAATACAAATTTTTACATTGACCTATTTGGGTTAAAAATTCAATTATTTTGTTGCATTTTCAATTTTTTTTATTCATCTATTTTGAGAACATCATCTTTTTCTGGTAGAAAATTAAATCCTTTTGAAGACAATTTATACGTTTAGATTAAAAGTTCATCTTTTTGGTAGAAAAGTTTATGGTTAAAAATGCAATTTCTTGAACTTTTACTATTTGTTTGTAACTGCAACTATTTGTTCACAAAATAATTTCTTGTGTACTCAAAATTCGAATAATTTCTTAATTAACTTATTTTTAATTGCAGATAAAAACAAATATAAAATAAATATTATAATAATAAATAAATAATCAACTTTTCCGAGTTTAAAATCAAATAACATAAGTTTGTGCACATAGTGGGAAGTCAATAAGACAATTGTGTTTTTCACACTTTTTTCACGAGAAAAATATAAATTAGTAAAAATCAATAGAAAGCCAGTTTATAAGAGAAGCAGTTGATATTTTTTATTTTACAAATAATATAATGCTGAACTTCTCACTGTGACTATATTGATCTTTATTAATCGATTTTTGACTATCACTCGCACGTGGAATATTATTTGTTAGATAATACATATAATGAAAATAATAAACACTCACAAAAAATGAGCACTCTGCGAAAAACCTTATATAAGTGATATAAGCCAAACAAATGATTTTTTATCAAAAAAGTAAAACTTTGTCCAATAAGCTGGATTTTCAACCAAACATGATGAATTTTCAAAGAAAAATTTCATAATTGATATTTCAGTTCAGGCTTATTTTTATTCAAAATTTTCAAGAGAATAGTTTAATTCGCAGTAAAAAATTCTATTGGCTGCGCAGGCCCATTCTCATAGCTTTAAAATAGCTTTAAAGTAATCTGGAAAAAACCCGTATTTTAGGATTCAAAATTCTGTAAAATCACTTGTAAAAGAAATCAAGCCCTTAACTTTGGAGATTCTTTAGGTAGAGGGTCCCACGTGTGCTTATTTTTACTTGTTTCTGTGCAAGTCTAGCTGGGTTTTTGACCAAAAATGGAAGCCTTGGAAAACATGATAAATTCAGTTTTTATTATTACACCAAACTCTCGCTTTCCGTCACCCCGTTCTCGGCCTTCCTAGAACCGCTAGCTCACGCAGTTTCTAAGGGAAGTAGGGCGAGAGCGGTTGCGATATTGTATATATAGATATATATTCCAATTGTAAACGAGTCAGGCGGCCCTCACTGTTAACCTTTCTATCCCCCGAAATCAGTCCAAGGTCATTTGAAGACAACGCCCGACACGTGACTGAAAGCGAGAGTTTGGTTTATTTATAATAAAAAGTTACTCGTAATATTAAAGGTAGCTTCGGATTACAATGCTTTTTTTATTTTAAGATTTCTTTTAATTGATAGGATGACCAGGAGGATTATGATTAGCATCCTGTATTTTAAAATTAAGTAAAATCGGACGCAGACGGCCTACTGGAACTTCCCCCACTTCAGGTTTCGTTAATTGGGTAATCCTGTTGCTTCGCATGTTTATTTTTACCCGCACTATATGGCGACTGCGAGTATTATACGTATATATTCCACCAAGATCATTACTACTGTCCAATATTGCAAAGACGTCGTCAGCAAATGTTGTTAAAACAATTAGTTCTTGGATTGGTATAGGTCTATAGTGCTTCCCTTCTTCATGTAATAAAATTAATTTATCAGCAGGAAAAGTATATCTTTGAAGTCCGAATAGCAGGTTCGGATTCTTTTTGGAAATAAGTCGAATAAGCTGAAACTGGTCAAGCCCATATGCAGATCCGTCAGAAGAAATAAGCCGGCTAGGTAGAGCCATGTGCCTCGAAGAAGAGCTGGACATGGAACCAAGTGTTGGCTCGGCAGGAGGAAGTGACCTGTTAGAAGAATGTTTATTGTTAGAACAAAAAAATAAGGACAAAATGGACTGCTATGAGGAACCGCCATGAGCTTGAATGTTTCTGAATTTTCATAAGGTTTTCTATGATTTTTGATGGGTAAACATCTTAGGCCTCGATATAGGGAGTCGCGCATAAGTCAAGGCAAACCACTCGAAAGTGTAATGCAACGATCCTTTACCCCGAATTCTTTCGATTTCGTACAGTATTCTTCCACATATTCATATTGTGTAGAAAGGTTAAAGTTATTAACGTTTACCGAAGATGTTTACATATCAATCTGTCTTGAGACGTAGTTTAGTAGACAGTTAGATTTTTGTTTCGTTAAAAGAAATTCACTAAAGATTCAATTTTCAATAAGAGCAACTATACAAATATTTTCTGTTTCGCCCATTAACTACGAAGAAGACGATTGTTTTATTCATTTTCAATACTCATTATGTAATTGGTTCGGAATCTTACATATTGGAAATCTGAGAACCGATTCGTATTCCACGACCCCAAAAACCTACGTACAGACAATTTCATCGAGTTTCAAATTGTTTTGAATTTTAGCGGCCACATTAGATCAGACATCTCGCGTCAACATTTCGCAAATTATAACGACTTTTATGATGATGCGATTTCAACGTAAAAGTCAAATCATTAAAAAAATGTTTCGTATTTTTGGCATAAAAGCCGACACACTGAATTTTTTAGAGAAGATATTTTAACTTTGAGACCTGGTTCTGAATGAGCATACTCGGAAATAGTAGCGAACAGGGTTTTCGTTTAAAAATTCCCTTTCCTAATTATAATAATGGGGATTGAAAATGAATACAAAAATTGGAGGGCTTCGTCTTTGATGGGTAACCTTACTTTCGAAATCTGGTTCACAAGTAAAAATCTAACAAACCCAGGACATATTCAGTATATCAAAGTAAGCGAGCGATTTCAAGACGATATTAAAATATTAAATTTGAATGACCAAAAGCAATTTTTTCAAAGTTTCGTAGAAAGAATATGAAGTTTTGAAATCCAGTATACGAAAAATTATGACTCATCATTTGAAAGAATCGAGTGCAACAAAGAAGTACGCCTGTAGTGACAGAGATAAACAACACACTACTAACACACTTAAGGGTTGACCCTAGGCCAAATCCTGAAACGCAGACACATAACACATTCATACTGCGCAATACATTCTAAGCTTAAACATGATCCCAATTTTATCTTGGGTATATAAACGCTCGCACTCAAAGCAGAAATACATAGCTGAGTATATCTGGAAATCACTTATATGTGACCGTCCGCGAGAAAAGGGACCTAATGCGTCAAAGCTGAATTTAGCAGCACGGGCGATCGCAACAGCGTTCGCAATCCAGCATTTGAGTAGTGGGGATGCGTCTAAGAAAAGCACCCCCTCCACTAACAACTCCGCCTTTAGGCGCCATATCCGTGAGCTCCGCTCCTATACGAGCCGATCTTTAGCACACCTTCACCCCCTACTTTTTACCCAAGGCTAAGTAATAGTGTGCGCGCACACCTCCCAGCTCGGAATTAGTTGTCTGCTCGTGTCCCTTACTTCCTTGACTGAAATGAGTTTTTAACGATAAATTTGGTCATATTTGATTAAGAAGTTTTAATTTTTGCTCTCTTGTGATGTCAAACTCATAAGAATCGTAATCAGTTGTTAATTATTGATAAAAATCAATAGAACATCTAGGATAAGGTTCCAAATTTTTATCCATTATATCACATAAAGTTAGATAGTTGACCTAATAATTAATACTATCAAGCTCATTTTTACTTTCAAGAAAATACTTTAATTTTTAACTTAAAGAGATAAATTTTGAACAAAAGATAAAAAAAAGTTTACTCTCGCCTATCGGAGTATTTAGATTTTGAATTATTGGCCATCATTATTTTAATCGATTCTACAGAAAATAATGATTAATAAGTGTTCATTTTGATTAAAAACATAAGATTATGTATTTTAAAGAATAATATTTACTGAAGGTATACATTATTTTACAGGTTACGAAAGAGTAAAATTTAAAATTTTTTTATAATTTGATATTAACTTTTTAAAATTTTATAATTATCTATTTTTAATTTTTTAATTTTCTACCGGACACTAAAATCTTGAGAAAATTCAAAATAATTCAGATTTTTTTTAAAAGGTTAATTTTAAGTTTTTAAAACAATGTCTTCAGATGAATTTGTTTTATTTGTAGTCTCTTCAGTAGTTTTGAAAAGAATCGATAATAATTGAAATCTTGAGAAGATTCCGAAAAGTTTAAAATGAAATGTACATTTTTAAAGATTTCGAACATTTTTTGGAAACCTTTAAAAAGGAAACATATTTATATTTCAATATCTTAAAAAGATTCCAAAAAATGCTTAATTTAAAAATTATACAAATTTTGAAAACAATCTGGATTTTTTACAATTTTGTAAATAGGAAGCTTTTTATGAATTTGGAAAGGTTTTGAGAGAATCAAAAAAAAATTATGTACATTGCTGTGAAAATTTAAAGTTATTTTCTGAAGTTTATTGCACAATCTTTCTTTAGTTTGCAAAATTGAAAAAATTCTTGTTTAAATAATCTGCAAGTTTGTCATTGCTACTCCAGAAAAAAATTGAATTTTCATTATACCTGTTCTTAAATGAAACAAGCACTCAAGTTATTTCAAGATAAAAAATAAAATTATTATTAAACTCGAGCGAAATATTTTAATGTTAATTATAACTAGTGTTCGGAAAGACATCCAGTTGAAAATTAACAAATAAATATTTCAAACTTGTCAATTGTTTATTTAATAATAGTTGCTAGTGTTTAAAGTTTTTTCTCTCACTTTAAGTAAAAGTGGGAGCTATTATTTAACCCTAATACTGTAGGGGTTATTTTATTCCTTAAAAGGAAAAACAACTGATTTGGAGCTCGAAGCTGGTCGTATATTTTGTCCGGATTAGGTCCCTTTTCTCGCGGACGGTCACATATACTAAATCCTAAATACGATAGCTCTTGTGAGAGAAATGTGACCTTACTAAGTAGCGCCAATGCGACTCCTAATGAAAAAAATATGAATTAATGCGCGCGCCAACTTTAAATGAAGATTTTAAGTTGAAAGTTAAAATTTGTTATTGTTTTAAAAGAATAATATCAGTGCAATTTATTTCCATTTAAAAGGTTGACTTGAAATATAAAAAATTGTATATGTTTTCACATAGTGACATATTTTGATTTAAATAATCTTTCTATTTTCTCTTTTCTAAGAAATTATGTACAAATTTAAAATAAGTTACATTTAAGCTTGTTTTAAATTTAAATTTGAATTTAATTGTCAGCTTCTTAAATTATGATTTTCTTGGTTTAAAATCCGTAGTTCTCAAATTTTCGTTTGAATTTTTTTTTAAGCATAGTTTTGTAAGCGTGAGTTCTCAATTTAAAGAATTTTACAATGACGTTCTCAATACTTCAAACTTAAAAATTAAAAGGGGTTGGAATAAAAATGTGAGATAAAAAGCGTTTTTAGTTGATCAACTGTAATTATAAATGAATATTTTTTTATCGAAATGTACAGTAAATATGATAAAGTTAACAATAATTAATTTTCCAAGACGACTCTGAAAGCGTTCAAAAAGTGTAAGCGTCCAAATTATTCAAATTCTATTCAAATACAGCTTAATTTAATTTAATTGTTTAATATAATTATTAAGAAATTAACATAACTTTTGTCTATTTTTTTCTAAAAATAACGTATTCCTTTTTCGAAATTTTTCTTAAAAGAAGTTTTTAAAAGATTCACAATAAGGTGAATGTAGAAATGATTTTGAACAAAATTTGAAAAAAATTTACATTCTTTCAGGTTTGAAAAACAAGATTTAAAATCCTTTTGATAATTGTGAAGGGTTTTATAAGAATAAAAAAAGTTTTTATGATTGCTAGAAAAATTAAAAAGCACTTTTTATTTTGACAAATTAATTTTAGAAGAATATTTAAAACGATTTTACAAAATTTCCAAAATTGTCAAAGAAAAATCTAGGATATTTTAAGGCAAGTTTTGTAATTTTTTAGTTTTTTTTTAAAGAAATGTACGAAAAATTGGAATCATCGAAGAAAGTGTACCTTTTTGACGAAGCTGAAATACAAAATTTACAATATTTAAGGGTTTTGAAAGGTTTTAAGAGAATACATTTTTGTTATATTCTTTAGAAAATTTCGCATTATTTTTTATTTTGAAAACAAAATTTGAAGAAATTGTTTTAAAATATTTCAAAAAAAAAAAAACATTAAACAATTATCGATTTGAAGCTAAGTATATAGTTGAAGATTATGTTACAATAGTGTAGTTTTCAATTCACAATTTGATTGCACAATTAACGCGGGAACAAAAATGATTACAAAATTATAAAAGAAGTCTAGGGGCCATACTTAAATTACGTAACAACTCAAACAAGGGGTACGTAATTTTTTTAAATTCGCAAAAACTTTCTCCTAAATATCATCTTTTTAGTTATAAGTTATATTATTTAGTTGAAAATTTAACAATTTTTATAAAGAGGCGTAATATTTTATTGGAAGTTGAACTGTTTTGTTACAAGTTCGTCTTTTTTGGTTAAAAATTCAACCTTTTTCGTAGAAAATTCACCTTTTGTTTAAAATGCATATTTTGTTGCTGAAAAGTACACTGAGATCTTTTTGGGATAAAACCTGTTTTTCTGAAAATTTTTGTTTTTTATTTAAAAGTTCATATTTTAGTAGAAATATATTATTTTTCTTCAATAAAAATACAACTATTTTGCTAAAAATTAAACTATTCCCTAGAAAATTTACTTTTTGTTTAAAATTCGTATTTTTATGTTGAAAAGTTAATAGAAATATTTTTTGTTTAACATCCAACTCATTTTTTGATAATTTGTCCTTTTTATTTCAAAGTTCACCTGTTTGAGTAGAGTTTTCATTTTTCTTTGAGAAAAATACAAATTTTTGGTTGGAAATTTAACAATCTTTTTAAAAAGTCATGCTTTTTTGCTAAAAATTCGACTATTTAACAGAAAATGAACTTATTGTTTACAATTCTTATATGGATGTTGGCCAATGAACTGGAATCTTCTTTCGATGGAAATTTTACTATTTTTTAAAGCTTTTTTTTAATTCATCTGTTTTAGAAGAACTTTTATCTTTCTTGAAGAAAAATGAAATATTTTCTGGATGAAAATTCAACTTTAAAAAGAAATAAAAAATCCATCTACTTTAAGAGAAACTTTATCTTCCGTAGATAAAAATGCAACTGTTTAGTTGAAAATTCTACTGTTTTGTTGCAAATTTAAGTAATTTATAGAAAATTTACTTTTTGTTTGAAATTTATATATTCATGTTGAAAAATGAGCTGAAATCTTTCCTGGATCAAAGTTCAACTTTTTAAAGCAAAGCTTTTCCTTTTTTATACAAAATTCATCCGAATTAGAACAAATTTCACCTTTCATGGATAAAAATTCAACTATTTGGTAGAGAATTCAACTATTTTGTTAAAAATACATATTCTCGGTTGAAAAAATGCATCGTCTTGAATTGAAAATTCAAGTTTTACGTAGAATCTTTTTTTTTCAAAATTCGTATTTGGATCTTGAGAAGACAACTAGAATCTTTTTTAATTATTGAAAATTCAACTACTTGGGTAAAAGTTAAGCTAATTTTTTAAAATTTATTGTTTTGAATAATGGTTTATGTCTTTGGTGAAACATTCAATTATTTTGTGGAAAAGCGTTTTTCGGTTTAAAATTAATTTTTTGACGGAAAATGTAACTTTTCCATTTTTTTAATATTGACCTTTTTAGTTTAAAATTCTACTTTCTTGGTAAAACAATAATTTTCTTGGCTTAAATTTCATTCTTGTTGCGTAACATTTCACTAGTTCTGTGGCCAATTTATTTTTGGCTGAATTCATATTTTCTGTTGGAAAATTCCATTTTTTTAGGGAAAATTTGTCTTTTGCTTGGAAGGTTGAACAATTTAAAAAAATTTTATTTCTTCCTTCAGTAAAAAATCTTTATTTGTTAAAAAGTCGTCAATTTGGTTTAAATTTTTTCATATAAATTTCACCTTTTTTGACTGAAATATAAAGTATAACACTTTTTGTTTTGGAATTTATCTTTTTAGGCTGAAAATTTAACTAGTATGTTAAAAATTTAGATATTTTGTAGACAAATCAAGGATTTTATTAAAAATCCATCTTTTATAGTATAAAATACATTTTTTGTTTAAAATAAAATTAAAAATCTGAAAATTTGAAATTTTTATCTGCAATACTGTTTTATTCCG
>JAWWLR010000155.1:84717507-84727762 GCA_035041075.1 Acraspis erinacei | reverse complement strand
TACGAACCTGAAATTCAGGAACGTATATTCCTTTATTTTAGGTAACAAAAGCCTTACATGTTATTTCAGGTTACCTTTAATTTACTTTCAGAACTGAATATTGAAATTTATGAGCATGCTTTACTTTATGCCAGTAGAAAAATGTTGATTTCTTATTTAAGATAAGTGAGTGATTTCTTCAAGATAGTTTGCACACTTAAATTCAGTTACTTCCTTAATTCAAGTCAAATCTGAAATTAAGTCAAATATACCTTTAAGTATTTATTTTTACTGTGAAGGTAGAATTAAATTCGATTTGATTTTTTTCGAATTTTCTATGAGGAACAAAAATTTATTGAATTTTTTTGTTTTTATATCAACATTTTTTGTAAGTTGAAGAGTAAAAAACTGTGACATTTATGTCTATGACGAAATTTAGCACAATAGGTTAATTTTTGCTAGTTATATTAAAAATGTAAACTTCTCTTTACATACTCATCCTGTAATGTAACAACTTTTACTTCACAAATTTACACTTTAGAGGTTTTCCATATGTTTGAAGATATACCTCATAGAAATAAAAACGACAAAATCTGGAATTTTCAGGATATTTAAAACAATTCTTACTCGAATCATACTGTACATTTGACTTTAGTTTCAGGATTTATATTCTAATTTCTATTCCATATAATATTATTAAAATTTCAATATTTTGCTAACATTTTTTTCAAGTTACTTTTTTAATGAAAATCTAACTATTTCATATTTTGTTGATCATTTATCTTCTTCACTTGAAAATTCAACTATTTGGTTGAAAATGTCTGTATTTTTTTGAAACTCTTTCTTTTATGGTAGAATATTAATCTGTTTTGTGACTAAATTACCTTTTCGGTAAAAACTTAACTAAAGTGAAATCTCGCCTACAATTCAAAACGCACCTATTTAAAGGCTTACCTACTTCAAGTCTTCCATGCTGGGCTATTTCAAATATGCACAGTCTCTGTAGGGTCTCGGCCGCGTCAGTGGTTGATAAGTTTAAAAGAGGTGGGTTTGAATCGAGCATTTTAGCATGATGTCATCGACATGCATACGAGTTTTGGATAAAATATTCTAAACGTAAAAGTAATTCATAAATGTACGAATAGTAATATTTTCAAAGGGCAGAATGTATTTTCTCATTCATTTTCCATTCTTTTCTTGATTGAGGACCTTTCAGTGTCACGAAATAAAATATCGCATGGATTCTTATATCAACATGTGTCAACTATGATAATCTTTATGTCATTTCCACCTACCCTATCATGGTCGTGATGTCATGCTACAATACGCAATATTCTGCGTAATATTTGAATCGTTCTTGATTCTATTATATTGATTTTTAGTTGGTAAAATGTACTATATTAAGGAAATGTATATTTGTCACGCCGTATACTGTGAAAAAAGCTGTGTTAAAATCAAATCCGAAGCATACTCTATGCAAGTCCCACCGTTTTGAGTAAACGGCAAGCGGAGTAGAAGAAAACTTGGAAAAGAACTCCCTAACTGCACTGTTCGAAGTTATTTCAATCAACTCCGTTCTGACCCTATAGTTGTTCCATGACACCATCAAGGTTTGATTTTCGGGAGTAAATATCGCTAAAAAGGAATGCTGATGGGAGTATTCACTATTTAGAAACAGACTCAAGTATTCTCAATAGATTTGGTGGCAACAATACTAATTATTTTTTAATTTAAGCCTGAAATCCTTAAATTAGTTAATTTTATCAGCTTTAACTAGACAAGGACATTTATAAAATGATATAATAATAAATGATTTTCTGGTATTAAAAAGTTTATAATTGTCCAATTAAAGTTCCGTCACTCAGCAATTAGTTTATAAATTCAGGTTTACATATCGGCGTCTATATTAACTCTTTGTGTCTCAATTCCGATTCATATACAATATTGACCCAATTTGTCTGGTTGTCATAAGAAATTGCACTGACGCGACACGCGACCATCTAGAATTTTCGTGTTTTCGAGTTCGCAGTTTCGCACGCGTTGACTTTCGGCCATGATGTTGCAAACAACTCTTGTTTGCAAGTTTTCTTCGAACGCAGCTCCGAACATAAACTCCGTAAGAAGGTCCGCCCCGACTCATTAACTCCGGAATAATCATGGGTAAGATTTAGTTTCTGTGCGGTGTGAATTAATTATACTCACTCTGAATGCTCTAGAGAACCTTTCAATCACTCTATTTTACTCGGGAGTAAAATATGCGGGGTTGAATGTATTCGATACTGAGTGGATTTTATACTCCGAGAAATGTTACTCTCGACTCCGCTAGCCATTTACTCCTCAAATTTGTAACTATGTATGTCAACAAAAACATTTAAAAAATACTTGAAAAACACTCGCATGCATGAAGCGCAAATGCGTACACATGCTTATAGCACACGCATCGATACAAGGCCGGGGGAGGTAATGAACGAGGCTTGAAAAAAATCACCCGACGACTCACGGTAGAGATGGGGGCCCCTCCAGTCTTGAAATACGCAAATTTTTATGTTTCACGCTTCTTGAAATAGATAAGAGTTCACTGTATTAGGTTCAAAATTCCTTTACAAAATAAAATATTTGGTTAATAACTCATATATTTTATAAAAATTATTCTTTGCTGACAGAAAATTAATTTTTTCGTGGAAAATTCACTTTTTTGTTCAAAAGTTAGTTCTTTTATTGAAAATTAATTACTTAAACTAAAAATTTAATGAAATTGTTTTGTTAATATTTTTGTATGAGCATTTCATCTTTTTGGTAGAAAATGCATTTGTTTAGCCGAACATTTAACTGTTACATTGAAAATTTGTTCTATTTGCTTAAAAACATATTTCTCTGACTGAAAATTTGAAGTTTGAAAATTTGTCTTTTTGTTAGAAAATTAATCTTCTGGGTTGAGAATTCCATTACAAATTTAAATATTTGATTAAAAATTGATATGCTTTGTTATAAATGACTCTTTTATGGTTGAAGTTCATCTTTTCGGTTGAGAATTCAACTGTTTTTGTTTTAATATCTGATGTTATTGTTTCGACCATGTAAATTTAGTAATTAAAGATGTTAACTTTTTTCGATTTAATGGTCAGTTTGTAATAATATTACAAATTTTTTTATGTAATAATAAATATTACACAGTCTGAGAAAAAAGATCCTCTAGCTCCGGAGGGATTCAAACACCGCGTATACTAGACCGCGTATCAGTCTACGCGGTTTTTGAATCCCGCCGGAACTAGAGGATTTTATTGTTTTATTTGGTTAAAAACATATTTCTCTAACTTGAAATTAAACTGTTCGCTTTTTTGTAGAAAATGTAACTTTTCTCAGTTGAAAATTTTCCTTCTTTGGTAGAAAATTCATATTCTGTGTTGAAAATTCAAGAATTTGGTTAAAACTTCATTTTTTCTGCGTATTGAAGATGTATCATTTCAGTTAAAATTTCATTTCTTTGTTCAAAATTAAACAAATTTGGTTGAAAATTCGTTTTTTGCTGACAATGGATTTATCCTACTCAAAATGCAGTTGTTTCATTTTGCCAGAATGTTTATTCTTTTCAGTTAAAAATTCACTTACTTATAGTTAATGACTTGTATTTAGCAGTCGAAAATTCAATTATTTTGTTAGAAACTGCATATTTTTGTTTCGTAAATTCTACTTTTTTTCTTTAGACATTCGTCTTTTATGAGTTAAAAACACAACATTTTAGATGATATTTTTTTCTTGCTTGATTAAAAAGTCTTTCCTGGTTGAAGATTTAACTCTGTTGTTAAAAATTCTGATTCTTTAGTTTAATTTCACAATTTTTTATTAAAAATTACAATATTTTTTGGTGGAAATATCAACTATTACACTTTATGGTAAAAATTAGGTTTCTTTGATCAAAAATAATTCATCTGTTTGGTTGGAAATTCAACTATTTTTTTGATAATTCCCTTTTTCTTGGCTGAAAATAAATTTTTTTAACTAAATAAGTAATAATAAAATTTTACAACAATAAATCTTAAATTTTTGCCAGCTCGATTATGCACGCAACTTTTCGTCGCCCTAGACTCTAGAGTTATACTACGCCATGTCCATTTTTTGAAAATTTGTAAATAATTAAAATAGTGACGTTAATTAAAAGTTAGAATTACATTACGCCATCTCCTTTTTTGCATTATTATAAGTAAAAAAATCTGCCCATTCAGCGTGTCTGTTGAATCTCGCGCTTCGCGCTCGGATACTTATTCTTTGCATTTGGAATGCTTGAATGAAACATGATCAAAAAGTTCTCGTTTAGATCACAGTATTTATATACGTCTTCGTATTTTGAATTTTCTACTTAATCAAGTATGTAGGAGTTGCTCGAAGCTCTGTAGGCTTTGAGTTACACATTCCCAGCGTGACACTCACGCTGCGCGCTCGATTTCTGACAGACATTTGTAAATGCATATTTTCTGAACCACCTCAAAATAAATAAATAAAAACTACAATCCTTTTTTCAGATATTTTTCTCTATCTCGCCTTGTTATGCTAAGAATAAGATTTTTGTTTTCATATTATTTTCTACAGATAAAGCAAAATATCGTACAAGCCTTCTTTTAGATTTTTTACATATCTCGTCTTTTGGCGTAATATTTGAATTTTCTATTCTCTGCATATTACTTACGATAAATAAAAACAAAATTAAGAATCCTGTTGGAAAATGGTTAAAAGACATTTTGTAGGATTTTTCAAAAGCTATAATTTCTCTTTGAGACTTTTTTTCGATTTTGCGTCGTTTGGATATTTTAATACTTTCTCAATCATAAATGATGAGATTTTGATAAATAATTACAAATTTGTATATCTTTTTTTTAGGTGAATAACTTTCTCTATCAGTTTGTTTTCGTAACTTTTGTCGTTTTTTCACAAATGTTGCATTTTTACTTGTAATGCCATTTTTATGATTAAAACCGAAACTACATCTTCTATCAAAAAGTGATTTATAACAAATTTGTAGCTCTTTTTCAGGCAAACAATTTTTGTTAAATCATTTTTTTCCCGTAACTTCTGTCGTTTTTCCACAAATTTTATATTTCCTTTTTTTTCAATGTTATTTTTCACGAATAAAACAAAAAGTACGCGTCCTATCAAGAATTGATTAATAACGAATTTGTAGATATTTTTTGGCATCACAATTTTTGTTAATTCATTTTTTTTCGTATCCTGTCGAGTTTTAACAAAAAAATTGAATTTTTGATTTTTAATTATTTTTTGTGCAATCAAAATTTGGATTATCCATTTTTCAAGAAAATCCAAAAAGTTGTTATTATAATCTTGAAGGGCTATCAAAAAGAAATGTTATACTTCTCTTGACTTTTTTTCATATCGTGCGTTTTTCGGCTTAAAATTTTGATTTGCGATTGATTTTAAAAATTTTGAAAATGCTATAACTCTGAGAATATTTTTTTGATCGAAAAAAGTCGTGAAGATAAATTGTTCGTATTTTCTAAGAGTATAAATATCCGTATAGATAATTTTCAAATTCAGAAAAAATTGGGCTCAACAATTTTCAAAATGTGCGCACTTTTTGAGTTTTTATGTAAAATGGCTGGTTAACGAACTCGTCCTTTCTTTTGGAACCTAAAAAATGTGGGCCAAAGATGGATTTGATCCGTTCATTTTTTCGAGAGTTATCGTGTTTACGGACGGACAGACGGACAGACAGACAGACAGACGCCATCCTAAAAACTGGATTTTTGGATTCAGGGGGTCACGAAACGTGGAGATCCGTTGAAACATGGTGGTGTTAAATTTCCGACAATTCTAATACTTTCTCAATCATAAATGATGAGAATGTAAAAAATTGTAACTCGGATGAGGACTAAAGGCTTTTGACTTTTGTGAACATGAAATTCCTGATTTCAGTCACTATGTGCCGCCAAGCACGGCAATAACAAACAATAGTGAACCACCCTTTAGTAATGGTCGCCTCTTCCCACACTTTAATTCTCAACTGAGAATATAGGATATAATAAAATAAATGAACACATGCGAGAATGACAACTGAAAAAAATCAATTTTTAGACAAATATGTTTTTAGCGGTTTCGAGTAATTTAGGGCAATATTAAAAAATAATTTTGCAACATTATAAGAATAAGTGTAACTTGTCTTTTAAATAAAGCTTCTTGAATTTCGACAGATAAGGGGTGATATGCCATGCAAAATTTGTGGGTAATAGGGAAAAATATTTGGCTTTATGGCTTAGTTCTGATGACTAAAAACCTGTAAAATATCTATAATGGAGATGATGTATTTCATCTTTCTCTAACCTAGCAATCAGTATAAGACAGCTTTAAATATAATTCTAACTTTAAGTGGCGTATGTCTTTACACTATAATACAAAAAATCTACTGCGTGTGGCAAGAAAAAGCGCAGATTCTCCTTTTGAAATATTGTACTTCGCAGTTTACGCGTCACTAATGCACTTTTCTAACTATCAAAGCTTTACATAGAAGAACTTGAAAGAATTTTTCAGCTTATATATATTTAATATTCGTGTGGATTAAAGTAGTAATAATGATCTAATATGTTATTAAATATCAATAAATAAAACAACAAAATAACGCATCATAAAAATCTACGTATATACGTAGTATCGTAGTAAAAATTAGCTCATTCTATTTTCGGATACCCATTTATGCACTTCTTCCCTGGCGAAAACCCCCGCCCCCCTTGTTTAAATTTTTTTTCTCAAAATCAGAATCGCTACAGATCGCACTCATATTGAGAAGGAAGAGATGGCCATCCTGATCAGAACACTCAACAATAGAACGAGATTTGTGGAGAAAAATCTCAAGAATACTTACAAAAACGAAGTTTCAGTTATTATGGTCTCAGAGGAAAAGAAAACAAGCTAAGAAACTTATAGCGAATTCGGTTATCCTGCACTGGTGCACTCCGCCCTGCACCGAAGTAGGTCGGAGTGAGAAGGCAGAAGTAAGAAGAAGTGAGATGGACCAACCGGAGTGCTCTTGGAGTACGCCAGTGCAGGAAAACCGAATACGCTATTAGTTCAAGTGTACCATCAAAATACAATAGGATTAAATACAAAAACTCGAACGTAGAACTCTTTAAACATTTACTGAACTACGTCAGTATCATATGATTTCATTATCAAGAATCTGGTTGCACCAAAATGTATAAACAAAATAATTAATTAGTAATAGTTTCTATGAATGGTGCAGGTATGACAAAAGGAACTCGACTGGTGATAGGCGCTACTATTAGCTTAAACTACACTGCTCGGGACTGCTTATTCAAATATTAGAAAAATAAAGTATAATTTTTATTCTTTATCATTATTTTAATATTTATTCCTCATTTTGTATTATTTTATATTTTCTGCAATCCATGACTTAAATCATAAATATTAGCGGTAGTATTGACGGGTAAAATTCCTTCAAAAGTTATCGCATCGTCAGTCTGCAGACCGACAGACAGACATTTTCGTAAAAACCATTTTGTCTGGCTCAAGGGGATCTTAAAACGTCAAGAGTTGACGAAATCTGAATAGATCTAAATTCACATGAATCTAATACCTTCCAGCATAAATGATTATAATGTAAAAATAGGTAATAGGTACAACTATTTTCGGTTTAAACATATACCGTGATAGATAAAATAATTTGAAAAAACTTCAGCCTGGTCTTAAAATCTTAATGAACGAATTTGGAACCCATGATAAAAACAGAACATAGATATTTTTACAATCTGATGCATTGGCTTATGTAAATCCAGGCCTCAGCCCGGATTTTAACCGGTAAAGCCACTATATATGAATGGAGTGTTAACCAATTGTGCCATCGAGGCTGATGAGGCAGACTTTTTCTCGTTTCTGCAAAAATTAATAGACCAGTAATCGAAACTATTCAATATTTAACACACATACACAATTTTAAACGCTGGACAATAGGACAAAATCATTGCCCAGCTAATCTGTTACCATCTTGAAAGGTTCCTGAAATATCACATGTTACGAGAGGAATTGTTACTTGTATGTATGTTTCCCTAGCAGGTAACGGCATCATCGCCGTATTTTACTAGGGAGGCTTGTTTGGATCAGCTCCCTGCCCAACTAGTAAAATAATTGTAACAGTCGGCAGTGATCTTACTGGACGAAAAACTTCGTGCGCATGTGCAAGGAATAAGCATTCATTTGCTCTGTGACTCCCCGCACAATTTAAAAGTGCAAACTTAAATAGCTTTGATGTTAATTTTGCAATAATTTCTTTTTTTACTGTTGCTTTTAGCGCATCCGTTTCTTAAATTATAATTAACGATAAAATAATCGGAATTACACATAAAAATTACTATGAGCAGTGTATAACTAATTAATGTTGATTTATTTTTAAGTGCGATATATGCTAATAGCTAAATAGACAAGTAAACAAAAAAATATTGCAAAAATCATAATTTTTATTTTATGAGATTAACCTTCAAGTAGTTCGACGTCAGATAATCTGAAGAATTTCATCTATTTTAAATAATTTCTCTTAAGCGTTGACAGAAATAATAAAATAATTTTTTTTATTAAAAAAATCAGGGGATATTGAAGAAGAAAATTTGTGTTCCTTTTTTTTAACTTTCATAACTTAAATGATTTGAATATATATGATTAAGATGTATTTTTTTATGTTATTAAATTATTAATTATCAAATTATATCTGTATATATATCTGTGATTTCCCACATAATTTAAAAGTTCAAACTTAAACAGCTTTGAAGTTAATTTTGCGTGAAAAAAAATTATTTCTTATAGCGCATACGTTTCTTAAATTAAAATTCACGATAAAATTATGAGCATTACGAATGAAAATTACTAAGATACAAGTAGTGTATCCATAAATAATTAATTTTCAAGGATTTAAAGGGCGAAATTTCTTAAATAACTACATAATATAGTAAATAACAAAATATTGCAGAAAACATTATTTTTATGTTATATAGTTAACTTTCACGAAATGTGGCGTCAAATAATTTGAAGAATATCATCTATTTTCAATATTTTTTCTTAAGCGTTGACACAAATACTAAAATAATGCTTGAAAAATTCAAAAATTGAATATTATACTGTTGATTATCATAATTATTGTTGATTATTGAATATTGTAATATTGAAGAAGAAACTGTTTGTTCTTTTTTTTAACTTTCATAACTTTAATGATTATAAGGTTATTGAGATGTATTTTTTTGAAAGTATTCGCAATCAGACACAGTTTTAAAGAAATATTTGTTGAATAAAATCAAAAACTTTTCCTATTTTTCAAGAAAAAAAAATTTAATCAAATTAAAAAATATATGTTTACGTATTTTTAAAAGTTTGTTATGGACGGCCTATAATGTGTTCTAAAAGTCCTTTGTATATAAAAATGGAATCTCCCTTAGTTTTGGAGAAATAATAAAAAAACCTAGAGTTCCGAGCTATGTATTTAAAAATGTAAGAAACTCAAAAAAGGATTTTTTTTAATTAGCTTTTAAATTTAATTGTGAAACATGCAAAAAAATTTTTTTTTGAAAACGTTTCTTTAAAATTGCGTTTAACTGTGAATAATAAAAAAATACATCTTAATATGAGTAAAATCACCAAAGTTATTATAGTTCAAAAAAGGACCAACATTTTCTTTTTTAAATATCTTTCATGTTTTTGATTTTTTTTAATTATGGTAAGGTTTTCTGCAAAGCTTACGAGCATTTACTAAGAATAGATGAAATTTATAAGATGCGGATGATTACATGGAATTGCTCTGTTAAATCGCTTTTAATTGTTTTAGAATTTGTAAGTATTCCCATCATATTTGGTTAATTTTTTGCAGAAAATGTCATAAATATTTCAAACAAAAGTTTAAACACAAAGCACCATAAAACACTCAAAACTATTTTCTTTTCGATGTGCTCCAGAAGAAACTTTTAATTAATGTTTCTACTTCAGCCTACGAACTTGCAATTCTTGATGTGCATTCGATATATGTAAAATAGTTTTTTTTTTTTAATTTGCATTAAAAAATACCCATCTTAATGGTAATTTGTATAGAGAATATTTAGAAAATGCTTCATTTTAATAAAATCGAGAATTATAGCTAAAAATATTTTTAACTTCTGAGGACTTTATACTGAGAGTAGTAAAACAATTTAAAAATTGACAAATCTATATGGAATCAAAAACATGCTTTTCAAATTATTTTTTTCAAGCTGATTTAAAAAAATGAAAAGAAAAA
>JAWWLR010000155.1:84563652-84574149 GCA_035041075.1 Acraspis erinacei | reverse complement strand
CGCTTTTATATAATGCAGAAGAGAATAATATTAAGTCAGAAGACAAAAAATAAAATAAAGTACAAAATAAAAATTCAAATCACGAAAATTTTAGGGAAAATAAAAACGGTGAAATGAATCCAAGTCGGTCAAATACAAACGATGAAGTGAATCCATGTCGACAGGATTTCATGGATCCACAGTTAGGAAACCAAAATTTTAATTATAGATCGCGAGAACCCATTAAATGCTAGAATTTCGGGAAAGTAGGCCATTTCCGACGCGATCATATATAGGTGAAAAATTTATTAAAAGAATAAAAGACTTGGATTACGAAATTAAAAAACCAATAAATAACACATTGATGGTTGCAAATGAACAAGAATTGAACATCACGGGACAATTTTTAATTTGATTCAAGGTAGGGCATACGGAAAAATACTTTTTATTCAGGCTGGTACCGGATTTGAGATTGATAGGAATAATAGGAACCGATATGATAGAAAGATTAGGTTTAAAAATGAATTATGACAAAAAGATTTGGTGGTTACCAGAATTACCAAATATTAATTACGCGATAGAGGCGAAGTTAAGCAAACCGATGACTACAGGGACGGTAGAGAATAGGGATAGGAATTGCGAGAAAAGTTAATTGAAATTTGGAACGAAGGTTAGGCTGCGAAATAACATGCGGGAGAAAGGCACAAATATGCCTGACACAGAGTGTACGAGGGAAAGTTGCCCCACACCCTAAAAACTACAAGTGGATTGACTCAACAGTGGAACCTGCCAGCGTAGGCATCCATAGATTAGATAAGCAGGCTAGTAACAACAGAGAGAGCGAAAGAGCGATAAGAAAAGAAATGAAGAGAGAAGTAAAATAAATAAGAATTTATGCATGATAGATACAGAGAGGAAATTAGAGACAGAATTTAAAGGGACATTGGATTGCGATAAAGAGAAAAAGGATTCTAATTTAAAGACGGTTAACGATGAAAAAGAGGGAAAAACTGATTCGATAATAGAAAAATTATTCGCAATTAGAAAAAGTAATTGTTATAATTTTAGAAATAATTAGGTAATAAATAATAATATTACACGCATAAAAATAGAACAAGTGCTATTAGAAAATTTGGTTAAAATAAAAATTACTAATTAAGGAGCGGAATATAAACCGACACATCTAACTCGCCATAAAATAGATGTGCATGGACACGAACCTATTAAGCAAAGATACTATTATGTGTCACTAAAAATTGGAGAGTTTATCTACGAGGAAGTAGATAGAATCTAAACCGATAACAGCTTTTATTGTTCCGGGCAGAGGAATGTATCAGTTTAAGAGGATGCTATTTGGTTTGACGAATGCTCATGCTGCATTCCAGCGCCTGATGGACAGAATAGTAATAGCCGAATTAAAACCGCATGTATTTTGTTATCTCGATAATATAATTACAGTTTTAGATAAAATTGAAAATGCAGGGTTAGCGATAGGATTAGATAAATGCGAATTTGGTTGCTCTGAAATGCAATAGTTGGGATTTAAAGTCAATGAAAAGAGATTACAAGTTGAAGAAGGAAAAATAGAACCAGTTTTAAATTTCCAAGACCTAAAATAATTAAGCAAGTTCAAAGATTAATAGGAATGACATTATGGTACAGAAAATTTATCCCAAAATTTGCAGAAATAATAAAAACAGTGCAAAAGCTATTAAAAAAGGAAGTAAAGTGGGAATGGTCTGACAAACATGAACAGGCATTCATGACAATTAAACACTTACTAACGGCAGCACCAATTGGAGCCTGTCCTGATTTTGAAAGTCCATTTAAACTTGAAACCGATGCTAGTGATACAGGGTTAGGAGCAGTATTAACACAAAACACGAACAGTGAAAATTTCATAATAGTATTTGCAAGTAGAGGTCTGAACGGCGCAGAACGCAAATACTCTGCTTCAGAAAAAGAGTGTTTGTTTAACTCTATTGAATTGCCAAAAGAGCGCTTTAAAAAATATAGCCATCTGCGATAAAGCCCTGGTCAAAGATCAGCGTGCAATCAATGACGGCACGGTGACACCACACTATAAAGTATGGCACATAGGCCAGCAAGCATTGTGGCACTTACGCCCGTATGTACTGACTTTCTTTCCTAGCCCTACTTTCGGGTGGATCTGGACCAAATTCATTTGATAACAAATTAATTAATCGCAACAGGTTGATGCAGAGAAAAAATTTAACTGTTATTTACTGATAACAAATGGTTCATATTGACGAAAGGAAGGCAAAGCCTTTAAATTGAAGAAACTATCCGCAAATAATCAAGCAAAAAGTTTTTTCACGTTTACATTGAAGCAAAAGAATAATTCCAAAATAGAATCGGAAGAGCTACGAGCATTTATTGCACCTAAACAAAAAGTGTAAATGTAGTTTCCCTAAATGAAATGTAAATAAAATTAATGTTTCAAATGAACTTTAAGGTTTTCCAACAGACAAATAATAAATCAAAGGGACATTTTTTAGTTTTGGAAAAAATCCAGCATCAAGACTTTTTCATCCCTTGCTCAGAAGGAAATGAAAGAATATTTGCGAAGTTACTAGTTCGATACTTAATTAAAAAACCTATTTTGATAGTAATATCGTTATCAAAAACTGTAACTATTTATTTCTCATCACTATCATAATACATTAAATTTTTCTTATTATTTTTAATCACAATTTTCCTGTAACATTTTTATACGAGTTCGTATCACCAAGAATTTTAAATTTTAGTTTCAAATTATTTTTTGATTCAAAATTAATGTGGCAGAAGCTCTACTGTAAAGTAAAATAAGATGGAACGAACGGAGCCCACTGGAACTTCCGCGATTTCATCTTGGGTCAATGCTGTAATCCGGTCGGTTTCCATGCTTACTTTTGCCCTTTTTACCTTTTGAGTGCGAGAATCATACGTATATATCCCACGCAGGTAATAAATATTTTCCAATATTGCTAAGACGTCACCATCGATTGTTGATAATACAATTTGTTCTTGGGTTGGTACAGGCCCATAGACTTTCGGTCTTGCCATTATTTGAATTCGCTTATTCGAAGGAAAAGTGTATCTTTGAAGTTTGAATTGCCGGTATGGATTCTTTTTAGCAGTAAGCCGGATAAATGCAAGTTCTTCAAATCGAAATATACGTCCATCAGAAGCAGCAATGAGCATCGAAGATGGAAGCATGCGTCTAACATTAGGACGAGATCTGGAACGGGGACGAGAACTTGACTCAGCAGGAGGAGTAGATCTGGCAGGAGAATTTTGTCTATCAGAAGAAGACAAATTTTGATCGCTACGAGGAAGACCCGGAATAGGTTCGCCATTAGGTAAGCAGTCGAACTGTGAACTGAACTCTGCAAGAATAAACAGAGGATTAGATTTGTTTTTGAAGTAGGAAAAACTATTAAAAGAGCAGGCCCATGTCTAGATTTCGTCATTTTAAGTTATTGCAACTTACAAAAACGTATTTTTATATATTTATTGAAGTGTTTTATATTTACCATTATAATTGAGAACGAACACCAGGGCAAAAGATAGTGTATAAACGATCACCATTTTTTTCAATGATGGAAAAAACCCGAATAATGTGATGAGGGAGATTAAAGTTATCATTGTATCCAATTAATATTCTGGTATTTCATTAAAAATATATCTTATCTTATCGGTTATATTATAGGCGCGAAGCTTGTCCTTCTGAGATAATCATATTTATATTTCATAAAACCTTTCAAGAAGAAAAACATGTTAATATGATTATAAAAATAGAACATCGGTTTTTATACTAAAAATTTAATTATTCCTTTTTTATTATAAATTAAGCTTTTTGGTCGAGGATTGATATATTTTGTTGTAAACTGATATTTTGACAAATCTACTTTGCATTATTAAAAGTATCTGACTCACATAAATTTGGATCTAACAGAAAATTAAGAATAAATCAGCAATTGAATTTTTGATAAAATTTCGTGTTTAGTTTTTTTTTTGAAAAAGGTAAAAGGAAACGTAAAAGATTATAGCTTGCTTCACAAACTGCCGCAAAGAGATTTAAATTATTTTAACTTATACCCAAGATATACCTAAAGCAAAGGGGAAAAAATTTGGTAAAAAGAAATACACAGATGTATTATTGATTTATTTTTCAGTTTTATCGAAAATAAGTAATAAAATTTGTTTTTTTAATTAACAAGCTGTAGAGCAGTATACAAAATTCTATTATTAAAAGACTACTAGGAAATTTGTAGCAAAAATTTCAAATTCATACAAATTAGTCTTTAAAGTCTTATCTTTAATTGGAGCCAATAAAATTTTTAAAAAATCACAGGTTCTCGAAATACGACTAAATATGATACTTGAAGGAAAAAACTGAAATTAAAGACTTTCTTGGACATATATAGTCGTATCACGGGAACCCGTTCAGATTCTTGAAGATTTATGGACTCAAACTGTAGATAAGATATCCGACACTAATTTTTAAGGATTTGATATTTTTGCTACAACTGTAGTAGGTGTACAAGTTGAAGTTGAGGTACAAAATGCAAGAAATTCTTGATTAAAAAAATGCTGCTCGCTCAATCTTTGAGCACTTAGTCACGTTCAAGGTCAGCAGTGATTTTTAATAGTACTTTCGCGATTTATTTACTTACCTCATGTTTCAACTCTTTCAATTTATGTACTATAAGTATATTATAAGTATTTAAAAAATTATTTTTAAAATTTTAAGACGACTTCGGATCACCAACAATTTTATATTTTAGTTGAATACAATTTCTTAAATTTAGCAATTAGTGCAAATAATATAGTTATTTTACAAAAATATCAAATGTGCTCGGAAAAACATTGTCAGAGAATTCACGAGATTTTCGGACAAATCTGGAAACTGGGAGCGTGTTTGCTAGGGTATTAGTTGTTCGAATTCGTCTGACGAGTTGCTAGATGTTCTATAAAACCTGTATTGTTTGGCCTCCATGGCTGCGCGGCTTTAGGCACTCTTGATTAATATTTAGAAACTCCTGCGTCTTTGAAAATGCTCTTGTACCCCAACAGGTTCTCCTAGATCCTGATATATCTTTCCTTGAACAACGTGATAATAAAAAGGCCAATCTTCATACATGCGTTTTGACTGCGGTAACTAGAGGCAAAACTCGAGGCAGTTTCTGCAGTATGATCGCTCTAATTATTGCTCCGTACTTTCAGCCAGGTTGTTCGTACGTAGCATGCCACAGAGCAATGATTTTTTGGTAAATGCTATTAATTAGGATGGTGGTGAAGACCTTATACATTGTATTCAAAGAAGCTTTCCAGATAAGCTGTTCGATCAGAAGTCCCTGATACAGTTTAAATCGGCAGCATAATGGTTATTCATTTCTCTTTATACTTTTGTTACCTCTTGGATTCAGTTGATGATTTAGTTCGTATATTTCCCTCCAAAATGTCTCTATCTTCTCTGGTTTGTGCGAGTGGTCAATACTAACTATAGTAACTCAGAATAGATGAGAAAGTTCAGAGACAAACTGAACATTTTCTCTGACACGCCTCTCCCTCTGCTCTGGAGTTCTCCTAGCATCAGTTAGTATCCTCATTCAGACAAAAATTTTCTACCTGATGATCATCTATTTTTTTGTTAAGTTTGTGCTGACGGATATACTGAACGTGGAAAGCGTATTGTCTTGCTTTCATGTCTTTATGCAGAGCTGATGCATGCACCTTTCTTTCTTGAGATAAGCCGTTTCTTTGCTTTTACGGGTACATACGAATCAGTACAGGTAATCTTAACGGACCTTGTACTGGAATTTAGCGAAGGAAACGGTAGAAGTGTTCCAGTAAAGTAACCCGTATGCAAGATAACCTTTGAATAATCCTGTACAGGTTCCTTTACAGAGCGATTTGAGACACGGCTTCATGTACAGGAACTTGCTCACATCTCTATACATTAACCTGCAAAGAAACTGATCCGCGTGGGTTCACTCGCGGCTTTGCTCTCTCGATAGTAAGTACGTCTATAAAATATATAGTACGCCTAATAAATTAAAAGAAAAGCAACATAATAGCTGTAAATGATATAAGTTCACCCAACGGCACAGGTTCCATTTCAGGATCATGTACAGTTTCCTTCGTAAAATTCTTGTACAAGAACTGTAAAGATTACCTGTGCAAGTTCGAGTGCATGATCGTATTCAGGAACCTGCCGAAGATTCTCTGAGTTTCTTGTACAGGACTTCCCAGGTAGATATCTTGGCCCTAAAGCATTTCACTTTCTCCACTGAAAGCGTGCCCGTAATGAGCACACGTGTCGCGTATCTTTCTCTGTTGCTGGTTTTCTTCTGTCTGCGGTAGAGTAGGCGTTCCTCCTACATAACCCTTTTTTAGGAGGTCATCAGTATTGTTTTGGAGCAGTTGTGGTGAAAAGTGCGAAAAGTCAGGCGTGATACTGGCATCGCCGTATTTTAGCGGATCATCCTCTAACTCTAGGGTATTAGGTATTGTTCCGTGCTGGACTCTCTGCAGAGCTAAACGCACTTTAATTGAAAAAACAAATTTTAATTGCACAAAATTTGAAGACTCTAGCATTTTTTTCATGGGTAAATACGTATATGCATTTCCACCCACTGTGCGCTAATT
The DNA here is from genome assembly GCA_035041075.1 of Acraspis erinacei. NCBI lineage: Eukaryota > Metazoa > Arthropoda > Insecta > Hymenoptera > Cynipidae > Acraspis > Acraspis erinacei. The sequence goes on along the minus strand of JAWWLR010000155.1, from coordinate 84,567,516 downwards.
GATACATTGGTATTATAAAGAATTTGTTGAGTTTTGAGACAAATTTGGCAACCAGATTGTTTTATCAGTTTATGCGATGAAAATGAAAGAATGGTTGGAATCTTTAAAAAAAATATAATCAGTAACCAATCCGTTACTTATTAACAAAAGTAATTATGTTACCACTCTCGTTATCACCAAATGTAACTACTTAGTTCTCATTTCTGATAAGATTTTAATACTTTTTAATACTTTTCAGTTTAAAATTATTTTTTAATTAAATCATTAGTGTACCAGATAGGGGTTCAAATGCTCTACTCTATCAAGCAATGACATTGGGCGCGTCGTCTCTACTGAAGTTTTCGAGAACACCAAGAATACCAGAAATAGGATCACTTTATGCTTGCGCTAATTACTGATACCCCCGGTGTATCGTGAAAAACTTCGTAGTATGAAAAATAGAGCTAGAATTGTGTTTAAAAAAGCAGGGGGCTATAATTTGCAAAGCCATTACTCTCTATTCTCTTTTTCAACACCCATTTAGAGTGTACTATGTTAGGTTTCTTGTGCTTTAGTTAAGCTGTAGGTCTGTTAATCGACGTCTAGACATTATTCTCTTTCATAGAATTTAACTCTTCTTTATTTCTTGTTTCGATAACACTCTTACAGAACCATTAATTGCCTTTCCATGTATGATTGGTTCGTTTTGCAATAAAGCTAAGAGGATATATCCTAATATGACATCTCTACAGTATCCAACTTCTGAATGACTTGTGTCCAGAGCGAGGCTCGTGTAAATTACATTCTTAATCTTATTTCTGGTTACGAGGCCGCCAAGCAGACTCTTTTGATTGCTCTGAGGATTCTTCATTATGCATCTGAATTGGTTCGTAACCTCTAGCGTCTTCTGGTTTTTCTTAGGCACATCATTGTATACAAGTTTCTCTGTGAATCTTACGTGTGTAGACTCCAAGAATTTTTTTGACCTAGGATGCTATGCGATATACCCAGTAGAAGTGTGACGTACTAAATCTGTTTTAATCGTTGCATTGCTCTATTTAGATCCAGTTTTGGGAAGCACTGCTTATTCGACTGCGAATTCCCAAATACTATAAGGTAAACCTGAATCACACATGTATGATCTAATAACATTCCTTATAGATTTATCTAACCTTTCAGTAACTCCAATGACTTTAGGAGTGAACAGAGGATGAATGCTGCTTTCAGTCTTTCTTTCAACTAAAATATTTCTGAATGTCATAAGATATTTATCCAGAGATTCTCTGCCTGTTTTAATATTTACTATTGCAGTTCTCAGTTTCCGTTATACAGAAAATATTCGTCTGATATTCCCTACCGATGTGATTGATTATTATGGCTCTATCATAGTTTTTCCTTTCACTCTGTATTTCTTTAGTGACAACTGAATTAGCACGTTTTTTTTTTGTTTCAGCTTGTAGCTCCTGTGGACTACAGGGGTTGGTCCCTTGTTAGTGACAGTCAGTCTGGGATTGGAAGCTCGATTATCAAAATACCCACTTGCCGAAGACGTATCTCAAGAAGAAGTTAAAGCTAGTTTTTGAGCGTCTGAAATTGTACTTTGTATCATGCTCCCCTGGATTGCTGACGTAGCTGTCCCTCTTCCATTGTTATTCTAAATTGAGGTATTCAATGTACCAGTAACATTCTGTATTCTTTCACATCTTGCGGCGCTTGTAGTTGTTGAGGTCAAGTCCATGTCAAATTTTATTTTTCAATCATGGCCTGACTATTACGGGAGTTTAATATCAGATCAAATGTATTTAATTTACATTTTTTATACCTTATAAGAACGTTGATCCATTTGCATTATTTTTCTCCGAAACTGGACCAAATTCTCAGTTTTTACCTTTGAATTCCTCCTGATTTCTATTGGAGATCTGTTTCCGGGCTATGAGACATACTTATTTAGTATCATATAATACTGTTAATGCTTTTGAACTGGATAAGCTTGCACCATTCAATACGGTGCAATATTCGATACGCTTCGTAAAGAAGTGATGTCTCTTGTTTCTGAACCGAAATAATTTAACTTAAGTCCAAAACGAGAGGTTGGATTTACCCAGTGTGGATACCCACTACGCATGCACACCGCTCTGAACTGTATTTGACACATGAGTCACCGATATAGCAAATACTGAACTCACACCCTCTAGAATTTGTGGATCGCAACCACGCTCTGCTACCATGCAGGACTATAACACTTTATTTACTGCAAACAGTAGGCAGAAATTTCTCAATACAAAACACTTATTATACGAGATTCTTATACAATATGCAAGTCAGCAGCTGCGATTGAACATCAAATGATCCTGCACTCGTTTTCGCCTGAATGGGCCTTGTCAACCGTACCTGGAAAGGGTAGTTTCTAAGGAGCGCTATATACTGATGGTATTGTAAACGCTTACTTCCTAAAATGATCAAAAACAGAAACTACTTACTTTTCATTACTAATAAACCTATACTAATAATTTACTGAAGTTTCCCTGATTTCATCTGGATTCAATAACGTAATCGTGTTGTTTTTTGTATTCATCTTTACCCTAACTGGTGCACTGATAAAAGGCATACGTGCATATATGCCAGCAATAACATTCATATTATACTTCCCGCCTCGTTCTCAGGATTACAATTGTAGTTTCGCTACTTTCCGCTAGATTTCCACACATTTCAGAGCCAAAAAAGAATTCCCTAGAGCGCCTCCCTGCGCCCATCTATTGAAACTTCATTCGTTTCTTTGTGTTAGCTATCGCAACACGTAGTGAGCCAAGTTAAATATAATTTTTTTTTATTTTTCATGATTTTTAATCATGAGAAAACATCGCAAACGTGGATATGACAGTGAGGACTTTCGTGTCCTGATGAAGGAAGTGAAAAGACTTAAAAAGCAAGTGAGAGATCACAAGCGATCGAAACGCTCATCCCCCGATTCATCTCGTTCGTCGCGATCAAGGTCTTCTTCACGGAGGACCCGGAGCCTTTCAAGGAGACGTCGAGTTCGTTCTCATTCTCAGCGATCTCGCTGCAGACGTTCGCGTTCTCATTCACGACGATCTCGTTCAAGGCGTTCTAACTCACGACGTTCGTGGCGTGAACCATCAAGGTCTCCTTTCAGACGCTCTTCATGCTCCAAAAATGGTCAGTTTCATGCTGAATTTTTGAGACGGCGAAGATCATTCTTAAGGTGATATAAGTGCCCATCTACTGGTAGAGCCTGTACATAAGTACAGGACTAATCCAGTTTCTTCTTTGCAGAAGCCCCATCTCAAGAGGGGACAGTCAAAGACAAAAATGCAAGCGTAGTACCTGATAATTCTGGAGAAACGAGCGGACAGGCTGGCGCATGCTTCGAGCAAAAAAAATGTTGGACCAAAAGAGGTTGTGTGTGCTTGGAAAAGACCCAGCAACCTCTGACACAGGAGAGGTTAAGTTGAACCCGGATTTAGTCTCAAGATGTGACTTTTGGCTCAGGAATGGTCTCCCAGCAGATACCAAAGAGGAATTGCTTAAAAAATATCCTCGAAAGGGTAACATTTTCCTGGATGCCCCGGAAGTGAAGCCGGTCATGCTTTTATCAATGGGCGAGTCGTCTGTTAAGAGAGATGAGCATTTCCAAAACATGCAGCGACTGGGAGGTTCCGCTTTATCGGCCTTGGGCCAGGGAATGAATATGTTGCTCTCGGAGGAAGGGCTTGATACTATAAAATTGCTCGAGTATTTGTCTGATAGCGGCAAATTAGTGACTCAGCTTCACCATGCAGAGACAATTGCTCGTAGAACATTCATTGCACCTGCTTATAGTAAATCTGTGAAGTCAATCTTGGATAAATCAAACAGAGGCAGTTT